>SJYC01047699.1:0-10829 GCA_006408675.1 Madoqua kirkii | reverse complement strand
TAACTATAGATACAAAGAGGGGATAAACGACATAATCTGCTTATTTGTATTTGTTCTAGAAGCCAATAGAAGGTTTCCAGATTGGTATTTGCAACATGGGTCTTTTTAATGAACGGGTGGATCCCTGGGCAACACATACAAATACTTTGTTAGTCATTGTGGGAGGGACATGAGTTTGAGGCAACAGTTAATCTTGCTCTCATCAATAGAAAGTGGATTAGCATGGTATTTTCTCTTTTGAAATGTAATTCATAAAGTTTAACAAAGCAATAGTTATCATCAACCTTTTGGGAAAAAGAGTGCTAAGATGAGTTTTTTTTTGCAAACCATTTGTTTCTGGGCATCAAAACTGTGCTCTGAATTCACAA
The DNA here is from genome assembly GCA_006408675.1 of Madoqua kirkii. Taxonomy (NCBI): domain Eukaryota; kingdom Metazoa; phylum Chordata; class Mammalia; order Artiodactyla; family Bovidae; genus Madoqua; species Madoqua kirkii. The sequence continues at coordinate 10,461 of SJYC01047699.1, read as the reverse complement.
TTATGGAAAAACTTTGTGAATAGCTTACAATTGTCAGAGTCCCATCTCCTTGGTCTTGTGTGTGCTGACGCATTCATTTATTTCACAGGGTTCACCACAAAGACGAAAGGAAATATGACTGTGGCTAAAGAATTTTAATCAAAATGGAAGCTACCATTCATGTAACTAGGACCACAGGGTTCGAGGCCATTGGAGAAGCTGTTTCTGTAAGATGGCAGCAAGAGGTCAGGACTGGCCCAGAGTTGTGAGCTCAGACAGATTTCTGAACCCTCTCCACCACCGTGGATTAATAGGAATGAAAGGAGCAAAGAATATGTTGGTGAACAAAAACATGGGTGGTCAGTTCTGTAGTTCAACTTTGTGCTTTATTCTATTTGAAGAATGATAACTTTCAAAAGAGTTAGCTGATTTTGACCTGTGTTGTTAGCAAAAGTGAGTTAGCAAAAGGCATATTTTACATTTAATGTTCAGATTAGTTTGTCATGAGAGGAAAACAAAAAGTGGCGCTTAGAGAAATTCCATTCCTCCTAATACATTCCTCCAATGAAACCTATTTCCTTTTTTCCCCCACCTAGTTAGCTGATTTTGACCTGTGTTGTTAGCAAAAGTGAGTTAGCAAAAGGCATATTTTACATTTAATGTTCAGATTAGTTTGTCATGAGAGGAAAACAAAAAGTGGCGCTTAGAGAAATTCCATTCCTCCTAATACATTCCTCCAATGAAACCTATTTCCTTTTTTCCCCCACCATCGACATTTTGGGCTGCATAGTGAGTTAGTATCTATGACAGCGTGAAAGTGTTAGTCACTCAGTCATGTCTCTTTGTGACCCCATGGACTGTAGCCCACCAGGCTCCTCTGTCCATGGAATTCTCCAGGCAAGAATACTGGAGTGGGTTGCCATTTCCTTCTCCAAGTATCTATGAGCTAGGTACTATTATTATTTTCATTTTATGGAGGGGAGAAATTGAGGCATGGAAACCTTACATAAATTGCCCAAACTGGCTACTAAGTGCAAGCCAGAATTCAAGTTGAGGCAGACTGACTCCAGAGCCCAGACTCTTAACAACTCCACTACCTTGCCTCAGTTCAGTTCAGTTCAGTCGACTTTTTGAGACCCCATGGACTGCAGCACACCAGGCTTCCTTGTCCATCACCAACTCCCAGAGTTTACTCAAACTCATGTCCATCACTTCAGTGATGCTGTCTAACCATCTCATCCTCTGTTGTGTCCTTCTCCTCCTGCCTTCAGTCTTTCCCAGCATCAGGGTCTTTTCCAGTAAGTCAGTTCTTCTCATCAGGTGGCCAAAGTATTGTAGGGCATGGAGAAAGCAAGGGTGAGTGTGGGGTATGAGGAGGCTGGTGGGGGGTACAAGTTGGGGCCAATCCCCATGAGGATTGTGTAGGTCTCAGGAAGGAATTTATCTTTATCCTTGACAGGAGGGGAACCCCTGAACTGTTTTGAGCAGAGGAGTGACGTGATCTGGCACAAGATCACGCTGGCTTCTTGTTGACAGACTGTAGGAGTAAGGTTGGAGTCAGCCAGACCAACTAGAGGCTACTACAGTTATTCAGGTGGGAGACGAGGGAGATTGCAACTAGGATGGTGGTGATGGAGAGGAATGGAGGGATTTAGTAAATATGTTGGAGATAGCATTTAGGCAACATACTGGTGGTGCCAGACTTGGGAAGTTTAGGTGGAAAAGAGAGGAATCAATCAGACACGATTGACAGGGTTGAGCAACTAGATGGATGGTGGTATTTAGCTTTTCCCCTGCTCTTTACTCATGTGGATTCTGGGTGCCATCTTGCCTTCTGAACCTCTAGGAACTGTTCAGCCATTATCTCTTATTCTTTTCTGGGACAAATGTCAATGCTTTATATCCAGAATGCTCAGAATGCCCCAGGTTCTACCCATTCAGTCCTAGTGTTCAATATGAACCAACACCTAGCTCAGAGCCAGTTTGCATGGCAAGTATCAGTGGTTAACACCATTGAGAGTTCTCAGGTCACCCCTAAGACATTATAGAATGAGTCCCCCAGGTAACTCCATTTCTAATGTATAGCAGTATGGAATAAAGAAAAGATAGTATTGCATGGAAGATGAAATCACTGGCTCTGGAGTCAGATACATATTCAGAGTCCTATCCCACCATTGATTATTTGTATGATCTTAGGCAAGTTACTTAAACTTTCAAAGCTCCAATGTCCTCATCTGTAAAATGGGTATAATGTTATATTTTCCATTATTAAATGAAAGAATGTATGTAAAGTGCTAATTATGAGTATCTGCCACTTCAGTATGTTTAAATTGAGCTTTATTATTGTTTTATTTGTATTTCCTATTTTTATATTCAGTTCAGTTCATTTGTTCAGTCATGTCCGACTCTTTGAGACCCCATGGACTGCTGCACGCCCGGCCTCCCTGTCCTTCACCAACTCCAGGAGCTTACTTAAACTCATGTCCATTGAATCGGTGCTGCCATCCAATCATCTCATCCTCTGTCGTCCCCTTCTCATCCCACCTTCAATCTTTCCCAGCATCAGGGTCTTTTCCAGTGAGTCATTTCTTCGACTCAGGTGGCCAAAGTATTGGAGTTTCAGCTTCAGCATCAGTCCTTCCAATGAATTCAGGACTGATTTCTTTTAGGGTGGACTGGTTGGATCTCCTTGCAGTCCAAGGGATTCTCAAGAGTCTTCTCCAACACCACAGTTCAAAAGCATCAGTTCTTTGGTGCTCAGCTTTCTTTATAGTCCAGCTCTCACATCCATACATGACTACTGGAAAAACCATAGGTTTGACTAGACAGACCTTTGTTGGCAGTATTATTTTTCACATACCAGTTTTAGTTCTGCCCAGGAAGCAATATAAGTATGACTCCTCTTCCTCAAGGTGGAATTTAGCATTTGTGAAGAATTTCCACCTTACTGAATGTACCCTTCTAAGAAATGTCTGACTTTGATTTGTTCATGGGGTGAAACATTTCCAGATCACTCTACATCCTTAGCTTGTTCATAGGAATATTGTGAAGAATGAATGAGATAATGTTAGTGAAAAGACCTTGTGAACTGTGGAAGAGCTAAACAAATATTTTTAGTCTTTAAAACATATATATGATATATAATAATAAGTTATCTTAATTTGCATATGAAAAATCAGGGCACCGAAATTCAACTGAAACAAATCATGAATTTCTAAATTCTTATCTTATGTTATTGAAAAAAGAAAGCTGGAAATTCATTGTGAGCAAAGATAACTGCATTATAAGAAAAGAATTCAAATGTATGGTTAATTCTCAGGATATATATGTTGTGGTTTGAAATGTTTATTAGCTAGCCTACAATTCAACCTTGACATGCAGTGTATAAATACCATACTTAATTCTAGATTTACAAATTTAACTTTCCAGCTTGTGCTTCCTCCAGGCCAGCGTTTCTCATGATGTACTCTGCATATAAGTTAGAAATAATTAATACTTACTGGGCATTTACTATAATGCATGCACTGTGGTTGTTCACATGCCTTAACTTGAATCTTCACAATTCTGTGAGCTGGGGACTGTATTAACAACCTCATTTGGAGGAAACTGAGGCACAGGGAAGTGAAGTAAATTTGCCCAGCTTCATACAACCGATAAGTAGTGGGAGTAGGGTCTTAATCCAGATGCTCTTACAGCAGAATCTGAATGTTAACCATGTTGCTACACTGCCTTGTAAGAGAGAAGTAAACACAGGACAAAAGTAAAGAAGTCATATATTCACAAAAAAATATTTTCCTCATGCTGTGATAGATAAAAGAACTCTTTACATTGTACTGGAGCAACACTTATAATTAGACCAAACGCTGGCCAGTGACCCAAAGGGATGCTGACTGGCTGAACCAATCAGACCCTCTCTAAATGAGATGTGAACTCAAGATAGAAAGAAATAAAACTCTGACCAAAGCTGCTAAAACAGAGAGAATAGAAGACATGAAGCAGCAGAGGGCGCAAGTCAGCAGAAACCATCAAGTAGAGAACATTGAGCTATTAGGATACTCAAGACCTCAGATAAAGAAGAACATGCTTTCTGGTTTCTGGTAGGAAAATAAGATAGTCCCATCGAGAGTTTGCTGTGGGCTGAACAGCCTTCCAGTCCCCAGCTTTATTCCAAAGTTTGTAAGCCTGGCAATGCCATGGTTCCTGCTCTGTAATGTACAGGAAAGTGGAATTAATCAGTTATTTTATAAGTAACTGGTCTCAGTTACTTATAAAATAACAGAAAAGAGGTGAAGACATGAAGGTGAGAAGCTCAGGGGGAAAAAATCAACTGTCAGGATTTCACCAGCAACATCCAGAGAAAAGATATTATTGTTTTCTTGGGGGAAAAAAAAAAACAGCTCTAGAGAGGATTAGATGGTTAAGCTCTTTAAGGCAGCAAGGAGAGAAACCTACAAAAATATGGGTGGTGTGCATTTCTGGCAGCACAGCCAGACTTTACAGAAGAACAGGAACGGCTCCTTCGGATGCCTATTTACACATCTGAAAAATGGAAAGGGAGTAACTACTAGTTATGGGCTGAATTCTGTGCCCTACCACCCCCACGCCACCCCAAATTCAAATGTTGAAGGCTCAGCCCCCTGTGGAGGGGTTTGGAGAAAGAGCTTTTAAGACGGTAATTAAGATTAAATGAAGAGTTAAGAGTGGGACCCTAATCTTACAGGGCCAGTCCTTAGAAAAGAAAGAGACAGCAGAGCTCTCTGGCCACGGGCGCACAGAGGAAAGGCCCCCTGAGGACACAGTGAGTGGGCGCATTATCGGTGCTCCAGAATGACTGACTGCACACAAATGGCTTGGAAATGTGAGTGAACGAAAGATGCAAAATTCAACAGCTGCATACCAAGCAGTGCGAGGGGTGCGAAGAACATGATGTTTTGAAGGACTGGAGATGACGTCCCTGAAGGACCAGCCACCTCCCTGCACCTCGGGCTAGAACTCTGAGCCTCTAAAACTGTGCGAAAACACACTTCTGTTGTGGAAGCCACCCAGTCTGTGGTGTTGTGTTATGGCAGCCTGAGCAGAGACCACTGAGCCTAACTCTGTGAGGCTACCTAACAGAGCTGTGCATAAGAAAAATTAAAGCAGACCACGCTCATGTGTTAATAAAAGTACCATGTGCTGGGCACCTCCCTGTGCCCGGTCCTTCCTGGACATCATCTCCAGTCCTCCAAAATGTCATGTTCTTCGCACCCTTCACACTGTTTGGTATGTGGTTGTTGAATTTTGAATCTGAACATCATTATTTCATTCACCCACATTTGTAAGCCATTTTTTTATGCATTTATTCATTCTGGAGTATTGAGTACTAATAATGCGCAGTGCCTTGTGCTATATGGATCACTATGTGTGGAGTTCAGTTCAGTTCAGTCGCTCAGTCGTGTCCAACTCTTTGCGACTCCATGAATCGCAGCACACCCGGCCTCCCTGTCCATCACCAACTCCCGGAGTTCACCCAGACTCGTGTCCATCAAGTCAATGATGCCATCCAGTCATCTCATCCTCAGTCGTCCCCTTTTCCCCCAACCCCTCCCAGCATCAGAGTCTTTTCCAATGAGTCAATTCTTCTCATGAGGTGACCAAAGTACTGGAGTTTCAGCTTCAGCATCATTCCTTCCAAAGAAATCCCAGGGTTGATCTCCTTCAGAATGGACTGGTTGGATCTCCTTGCAGTCCAAGGGACTCTCAAGAGTCTTCTCCAACACCACAATTCAAAAGCATCAATTCTTCGGTGCTCAGCCTTCTTCACAGTCCAACTCTCACATCCATACATGACTAATGGAAAAACCATAGCCTTGACTAGATGGCAATCCACTCCAGTATTCTTGCCTGCAGAATCCCATGGATGGAGAAGCCTAGTAGGTTACAGTTCATGAGGTCGCAAAGAGTCAGACATGACTGAGTGACTTTACCTTACCTTACTTTACCTTGACTAGATGGACCTTAGTCGGCAAAGTAATGTCTCTGCTTTTGAATATGCTATCTAGGTTGACCATAACTTAAGAAAATGAAATGCAATCTTTCACTTAGAGACTCTGTGATCTGCTTAGAGACAGTAAGGCAAATATATTGAGAAGCTACTTTGGAAAAACAATAACATCACGTCAAGATTAAACACAAGGACTCAGGGGCAGAAACTCTGCGTTTGAATCCTGGCTTTGTTACTTAGCTGTGTCAACTTATTTAACCTCTATAAGTTTCTGTTCTCATCTGCAAAAGAAGATAACAATAATAGCCACCTGGGTTACACTAAAGATAAAGAGATAACACACCTGAAATATGGGGACTAACTAAAAGACTTAAGCCAAGATAAGCTATTTCTGTCATTGTATGTTATTTGCCTCTTTGTTCTCAATGGTTTCTATTTCAAAGATCGACCTCTGTCAGTTTTTTCTTTAGTTCTAATTTCATGAGTGTATCAACAGCCTTCCAGGAACTGGCTGCACTTACTAAATATAGAGCCATGGACTGGGCGAGGGACAGACCGACGCAACGTGAGATAGAGTGTAAGCTCTTCAAGGAATGTAGTTGATAACTTGTGTCCATTGAACCTGAATACAGTGCTGTGCCATGGAAGGAACCTACTATATCCCTAGCTATAAAGAGAAGAACGCAGAGTTAGAAGTCACGTGGATCTGAAGGCAGACTGGCCAGGGTTTGAATCCAACTCTGATGTTTGCCCAACACAAGAACCTCAAGAACTAGTTGATAATCTATCAGAAAAACTAATTAATTCACCATGGATACCAGGAAAACAGGGCCTATTTTCCAAAATGCAGCCACATATATGCACCAAAATGAAAGAGGAAAGAATATTTTACCACGCATCTTGTTTTCTAGAGATGGTACATTAAAAATATATCAATATTCAGACACCATGTGATTTCCTGAGTTTTTAACTCTTACTTTGTTCTCTTTTTTTCTGCTAGGGTATTTTGAGTGAATAGATAATTTCTTATTGCCATGGTACAGGTTGGGATTCATGTGTGTATCAAGCAAGCATATATGTGGAATACAATTTCTACAAAGAATAGATTAGTCACAAAGTATCACTGGAACATCAACCAAGTGTAAGGTTCTTCCAGGAAGAGGGAGTTTCAGAAAAACTGTCTTTCTCAGCTCCTGCTCAAAAGGATTTGGGAATCTTATTTGCGAAGACAATGCATATATATTTCTGAAAGACAAAAAGGTATGGGGTGAAGGCCTAATGTGTAGAGCAGACAATACAATGTTATAGACATTTGGATGAGAGCCAAGTCACAGAGGGCTGGATTCTTTGAAGGTAAGTCATGGAAGAGATCCTGACTGACTTCTGATGGCTGTAGAGATAAGGGAAATAAAGAAATGTAGAATAAAGAAATGTCAGAAAAAAGCAGGATTAGGAGGAGAGAGAGTGAAATGTTTAAGGTGAAACACAAAGCTCCAGGCAAGAAATAGACACCAAGTTATAAGAAGAACCTGAATGTCACATTAAGAAGCTTGGATTTTAGCCAAAGAGTAGCTGGAAAGCTGCTGAATATTTTAGACAAAAAAAATTTACAAGGTGAAAGCACTTTATTTTTAGGGTTTAATTTTTTTGTTTTGTTTTCTTGATTTTGTTGAAAAGGGAATAAATTCACATAGTTCAAATTTAAAAGGTACAAAGGGTATCTGGTGAAAGGTCTCCCTCTGCTTCTGTCCCCTGCTCCCCGCTTTTATCCCTGGAAACAAATCAATGTTACCAATTTCTTATATATTCTTCCAAAGATCTCTGTGTTTATGCAAGCAAATGCACACATTCCTTCCCACCCTTGTTTTACAAATGGGATACAGTCAGAATTACTTAGCTTAAAAATGTAATTTAGAGACTATTTTATATAAATACATAAAAAGATTTCTCATTACCTTTCTAAAAAATAGATGAATTGGTACTGCTGCTGCTGCTAAGTCACTTCAGTCATGTTCAACTCTGTGTGACCCCATAGATGGCAACCCACCAGGCTCCACCATCCCTGGGATTCTCCAGGCAATAATACTGGAGTGGGTTGCCATTTCCTTCTCCAATGCATGAAAGGGAAAAGGGAAAGTGAAGGCGCTCTGTCGTGTCTGACTCTTCACGACCCTATGGACTGCAGCCTACCAGGCTCCTCTGTCCATGGGATTTTCCAGGCAAGAGTGCTGGAGTGGGTTACCATTGCTTTCTCCGTGGATTGGTACAAAAGAGTGGAATTCTATTTATTTCACACTTTGTTGGGCTTCCCAGGTGGCTTAGTGGTAAAGAATCCACCTGCCAAGGCAGGAGATGCAAGAGATCCCTGGGTCAGGAAGATGCCCTGGAGGGTGGAATGGCAACACACTCCAGTACTCTTGCCTGGGAAATCCTATGGACAGAGGAGCCTGGCGGGCTACAGTCCAAGGGGTCGCAAAGAGTCGGACGTGACTGAGAGACTGAGCACAGCACAGCACTGCACTTTCTTGCCCAGTTCTTCTTCTTCTAGGCTTTTATTTCACACTTTGTTGGGCTTCCCAGGTGGCTTAGTGGTAAAGAATCCACCTGCCAAGGCAGGAGATGCAAGAGATCCCTGGGTCAGGAAGATGCCCTGGAGGGTGGAATGGCAACACACTCCAGTACTCTTGCCTGGGAAATCCTATGGACAGAGGAGCCTGGCGGGCTACAGTCCAAGGAGTCGCAAAGAGTCGGACGTGACTGAGAGACTGAGCACAGCACAGCACTGCACTTTCTTGCCCAGTTCTTCTTCTTCTAGGCAACCCAATGTGTCTAGTTTTATATACATCCTTCCAGAGATATTCTAGGCACCTGGAAACAAATAAACACAAACTCACACATTCCCTCACCCCCTTTAAAATACACAAATAGAATGCATACTGTATACTATCTCACCTTTTTTATTTTAAAGTATTTCTAGAAATGCAAATAAAGTCTTTATTTGAATTAATGGCGTTTTACCGATCTCAACTTCCCCGTTCTATCAATTTATCAAGATCATATGTCACTTATTACTGGGGGAAGACAGGTGAAGAGAGATTTCCTGGCCCACAGAAAATCTCTGTATGATTTCTGGAACTTCTTGGAAGTCTTAAAATATGTCAAAATAAAAAACATTAAGAATATTTCCTGGGCTTTCCTGGTGGCTCAGTGATGAAGAATCCAGGTGCCTGTGCAGGAGATATGGGTTCCATCCCTGGTCCAGCAAGATCCCACATGTCTTGGAGCAGCAAAACCCTTGTGCCACAACTTTTGAGCCTGTGCGCTGGAGCCCAGGAGCTGAAACCAGTGAGGCCTGAGTGCTCTAGGGCCCAAGCTCTACAACAAGAGTAGCCACTGCAGTGAAAAGCCCATGCGCCGCAACTAGAGAAAAACCCACGCAGCAACAGAGACCCAGCACAGCCAAAAATAAATAAATAAAATTTTGTAAAAAAACAATATTTATTAGCAATTATTCCAGATCAGAACATAAATAGCTTCCCTTTTTTATAGATGCATAGTTGTACTTTTCATAAATAAAATATTTATTAATAACTTAATATTTAATGTGTCCTCTCTGAAGGCTAGTATTTCACAGATTTCCTTTAAATTCCTAAAAATTAATGTGTCCACACCTGTGTCCTCAGTCTTTGACTCCATGGTTCAGAGTGGTCCAGGTACCAAACTATGTAACCATGATAAAGATTCCAGCAGGAAGTCAGGGGCTGGAGAAGCAGGAACACCCCGTTCTCATCCTAGTCTTCTACTCACTCAAACCCTCCTGTTTCGGCTCTCATCTGCAACACCGGGATGACCTGCCTTGGTTACCTTTCAAGTGCCTAGAGGGTTAGACAGGATGACAGATAGAACACTATTTACTCAAGTTGAATCCACTGTAAAAATAAAATGCTTGGCAAGTGTGACTATCACCTATATCAGAATCCTCTACCTATAATCAGATACAGGAATTGTCTCCACAGACATAAAGAACAGATTTGTGGTTGCCAAGGGGGAGCAGGGATGAGGGAGCGATAGGGTGGGAGTCTGGGGTTAGTAGATGAACTATTACATAAAGAATGGATAAACAAAAAAGTATAGCACAGAGAGCTATAGTTGATATTTTGTAATAACATATGTTGGTCCGTCTAGTCAAGGCTATGGTTTTCCCAGTGGTCACGTATGGATGTGAGAGTAGGACTGTGAAGAAGGCTGAGCGCCAAAGAATTGATGCTTTTGAACTGTGGTGTTGGAGAAGACTCTTGAGAGTCCCTTGGACTGTAGGGAGATCCAACCAGTCCATTCTGAAGGAGATCAGCCCTGGGATTTCTTTGGAAGGAATGATGTTAAAGCTGAAACTCCAGTACTTTGGCCACCTCATGCGAAGAGTTGACTCATTGGAAAAGACTCTGATGCTGGGAAGGATTGGGAGCAGGAGGAGAGGGGATGACAGAGGATGAGATGGC
>SJYC01047698.1:0-19609 GCA_006408675.1 Madoqua kirkii | reverse complement strand
AGAAGACTCTTGAGAGTCCCTTGGACTGTAGGGAGATCCAACCAGTCCATTCTGAAGGAGATCAGCCCTGGGATTTCTTTGGAAGGAATGATGTTAAAGCTGAAACTCCAGTACTTTGGCCACCTCATGCGAAGAGTTGACTCATTGGAAAAGACTCTGATGGTGGGAAGGATTGGGAGCAGGAGGAGAGGGGATGACAGAGGATGAGATGGCTGGATGGCATCACTGACTCGATAGATGTGAGTGTGAGTGAACTCTGGGAGTTGGTGATGGACAAGGAGGCCTGGTGTGCTGCAATTCATGGGGTCACAAAGAGTCGGACACGACTGAGCAACTAAACTGAATTGAACCGAACTGATGTGGGAAAAGAAACTGAAAAAGAATAAATATATATATAATACTATATATAATGCTATATATAATAATATGTGTATATATATATATGTTATATATATATAAAGGTGAATCACTTTGTTGTACACTTGAAACTAAACATTGTAAATCAACTATATTTTAATAAAAATATATTCATTAACTTTTAAAAGACAAGAATATTAAAAAGAATGATATAATGGTATAACTGAATCACTTTGCTGTACAGCAGAAATTAACACAATACTGTATATCAGCTATACTTCAATAAAGAAAAAAAAAGAAAAAAGGAGTTATAGCAGACACAATCTCTGTTTGAGTGTCAAAGAAAGCTGCAACTTACCCTATATTATTTTTGATTCAAAATAAAATTATTTTCGATTCAAAATAAAATTATTCTCTGAGCCCTCGTTTTCTAATACAGTCACTAATGACTTTCGGAAAGGGTGCCACACAGCAATAATGATTTTTAATAATTAACACAATACTGTATATCAGCTATACTTCAATAAAGAAAAAAAAAGAAAAAAGGAGTTATAGCAGACACAATCTCTGTTTGAGTGTCAAAGAAAGCTGCAACTTACCCTATATTATTTTTGATTCAAAATAAAATTATTTTCGATTCAAAATAAAATTATTCTCTGAGCCCTCGTTTTCTAATACAGTCACTAATGACTTTCGGAAAGGGTGCCACACAGCAATAATGATTTTTAAAATTTGCATTTAATAGCTATTCTGCCTCACTTCAGTGCACAGTTTAATAACCCATCTAACCTGGAGAAGGAAATGGCAGCCCACTCCAGTACTCTTGCCTGAAAAATCCCATGGACAGAGGAGCCTGGTGGGCTACGGTCCGTGGGATCGCAGAGTCGGATACACCTGAGCGGGCATGCACACGTGACAGATTGACAACTTGACATTAGTACATTCTGTAGGTAAATCATCCTGTTGGACACAGCAAGAAGCAATTTTAGTTAAAACCCAGACATTCTAAAGGTGTTTCACTCAAGGGGGATATTCAAAATGTTGGCCTCCCCCAGTCAGAATGGCACCTAAAGGCCACATTGGTTCATCTGGGCTGGGAAAGCAGAGTGCAGGGTTTATTGTTGTTTCTTGTTTTCTCTGAAAGGGAACTTCATGTTGAATTTCTCCAAGAACAAGACAAGGTAGCCAACACCTACCTTTAAATTTCTTCAAGCTAAACATTTTCCCCTCTGCATTCTATGGTGCAGAACTGGGGAAGATTCAACACCTTTTTTCTAAGGAAATGCGTGGCTTCTTGTGCAAAGTTGCTTGCTGCAACGCAGCTTGCTCAAAGTAGGTGCCCATTATCCCAGCAGATTAACACCACCAGGTTATTCAGATCTTCATGGCCTGCTGGTCACTGGGCCCACACTGAAGGTATTCACCAGGTAAATGCCGATGCCCCAGGGTCCAGGAGTTCTACAGTGCCCCCTGCCTGGAACGTTCTCCCTTTGACTCAGCCCCCCATTGCCTTCAGGTCTCTTCAGAAATACAGTCTCAGAAGGGCATCCCCTGATGATCTGTGTAACAGAACTCCCGTTCCCCATTTCTCTCTAGTCTATTTTCCTGGTTTTACTTACTTTTCTAACACAGACTACAGGTCAGGGGATGCAAGGCCACCAGAGGTCCTAAGATCCTGTTTTCTAACAAAAAGGGTAAGGGGAAGGAACAAAAATATAAAAGTTTCTGTGATACCACTTTAATAACTCCCTCTCTTCTACTGCATATCTGCTACAGGGTAACATTTTTACTGAGAGGTAGACAGTAGACATTTCCGTTTCAGGACCTCAAGTGGGAAACCAAATGTTGAAATCAGATGTCAACACAATCAGCAATTTCGGTTTTATGTTTTTGTTGTTGTTGTTTTGGCTTTGTCTCACAGCACGTGAGATCTTAGTTCTCTGAATAGGGATTAAACCCACTCCCCTTGCAGTGAAAGTGCAGAATCGTGACCACTGGACTTTCAGGAAAGTCCCAGCAATTTGGTTGGGTCACTGTATTCCTTAGGAGGCAGAGGCCGGGTCACATCCACAGAGCTCCATCGTGGAAGACCCTCTCTTTGCTCCTCCTAAGACAGGGCTCTGATGGAGAGCAGGGATCCTCTACCACTTTGACTTTTGAAACATAAGTGACCTCAGCAGAGAGCTAAGAAGCTGGCAAAAGTAACATCTTATTAAACAACTCTGTCCTCTAAGAAAATCTCTTACAGTTGCAAGCATGCATAATCCCTCAGAAGATAAAATGTTTTTTTAATGGCAGAAACTTTTATGTATCTATCTCCCAGAGAGAATCTCTCTCACACTGCCTTAAAAAGAACTAATCAAATAATAATATAAAACTCTGGCAAGAAGAGGGGATCTCTCTCCAGCTTAGGACACAGCCTCTCCAGCAGGCCAACATCTGCAAACCAGTCTATGCCCTTGGGATCACATGGATGGAAAAGTTGATTTAACTATTTCTTTCTTTGTTGTGGGGTGAAGGCCTCTCTCAGAGGGCGCTTGCATGATGCCTGTGGTTTTTCCAGTGAAAGAAAACCCACCCACACACCAAGCCTTTGCTGAGCCATTCTGAACTATCCTGTGTTACTCATCTTTGATGCCCCAGGACACCCCTTAACAAAATTGTGACCCTTAATACTCCAGAAGATAGGGCACCAACACTTAACACGAGTGTGACCAGACAGTGGTCAGACCCTCCCTTACTACAGATGGGACTCACTTTCATGACCTGTGGGCTGATTACAAGCCCCTAGTTTAAAAATTAAGTAGCCAAGTCATCTTGAACCCAGACCTGCAAAGGGGTGTGTCTTGCCAAGGCAGAGAGAGGAAAGTCAGCAGAAAAAAAGACAGAAAGATGAGAGCAGAATTCATCACAATCCAGATTCAGCTGGATTCTGAGCCTCTTATACTAACCAAAGCTCATTTCCATCAATGCTAACTCCCACGACGAATGGAGGGAACTGGGGCTTAGTAATATAGATCTAGGGCATCAGGAGAGCTAAGTGGTTAATGCCACAGGGTCCTGGGGAGAACCGGCTCCAATTCTCTCTCAAGCCAGCCAGACAAGGAAAGGCCAGAAACTAGACAGATACCGTCACCCTGGGAAGAAGAAAGGCATGGTGGGAAAGTGGGGCTTTTGAACTGTGGTGTTGGAGAAGACTCTTGAGAGTTCCTTGCACTGTAAGAAGATCCAACCAGTCCATCCTAAAGGAGATCAGTCCTAGGTATTCATTGGAAGGACTGATGTTGAAGCTGAAACTTCAATACTTTGGCCACCTGATGTGAAGAGATGACTCATTGGAAAAGACCCTGATGCTGGGAAAGATTGAAGGTGAGAGAAGGGGATGACAGAGGATGAGATGGTTGGATTTCATCACCGACTCAATGGACATGGGTTTGGGTGGACTCCAGGAGTTGGTGATGGACAGGGAGGCCTGGAGTGCTGCGGTTCATGGGGTCTCAAAGAGTTGGACAAGACTGAGTGACTGAACTGAACTGAAACTGTGAGAGCTGCTTATTATCTGCCTTTCCCCACTAATACACACACACACACACACACACACACACACATCACAAGACATGATACTCTGAGTACCGCCTCTCCACTTTGAGCAGATAAGAATAGTGTTAGTGTCAGTGTGAGAAGGGAGCCAAACTTTTGTGGAGAGAGGAAACTCTGAGGATCAAGAGAGGAGATTTCTCCCAGGACCAAGTTACCCAGCAAGCTTGGCGGCCCCGGGATAAGGTGGTCTGGAGAAAGAAAGTGCCATTGAAGACTAAAACCCGGTTCTCAGCTTCCTAGAGGATGCATGCGTGTGCATGCTAAGTCACTTCCCTCATGCTCGACTCTGCACGTGACCCAGTGGACTGCAGCCTACCAGGGTCCTCCGTCCATGGGATTTTCCAGGCAAGAGTTCTGGAGTGGGGTAGGAGAACTCTAAAGAGGAGGAAATCATCTTGAGAGGGACATCAACTTTTACTAGAGGGAGTGTGAAGTCTAAGTTGCTTCAGCCATGTCCGACTCTTTGCAATCCTATGGACTGTAGCCCACCACGGTCCTCTGTCCATGGAATTTTCCAAACAAGAATACTGGAGCGGGTTGCATGTCCTTCTCCAGGGGATCTTCCTGACCCAGGGATTGAACCCGCATCTCTTATGTCTTCTTCATTGGCAGGTGGGTTCTTTACCACTAGTGCCACTTGGGAAGCCCGAGGGAGTGCGGAAGGGTGGTGATACTTTTTTAAAATCGATTTTGTTGCTCCCTTTTTTGTTTCTCCAGACATTCCTTTATTCATTCAGCCAACAAATAGTTATGAAGTGCCTGCTGTGGGTCATACGTTGCTGAAGGCTAAGGATACATAACACTAAAAAAGACAGACAAAGCTTCTGCCTTCATGGACTTTATATTCTGGTAGAGAACACTGTCAATAATTTTTAAAAAGCAGCAAATACTTAGGTGATGCTTTCCACATGTCAGACCCATTTCTAAACCCTTTCCATATAGTAACTCATTTTTATCTTTATCACAACCTACACGGTAGGTGCTATTATTATCCCATTTTCATAAATAAAGAAACCAAGGCATAGGCAGGCTAAGTAACTTGTCCAGGTGCCCCCAACTAGTAAATAACAGAACAAGAATCTGAACCCAGTAAGTTAAATTTTAGACTCATATTTCTAATTGATAACAGATTGGTATCAGTATGGGTGTGGGTTTGGGGGTGGAGACAGAGAAGGAGATGGAAATAGAGGTAGAGAAGTGGACAGGAGACCTCTAGGTAAATCATCTTGAAAGGGATTTACGTTTCAGTAGAGGAGGCCAGATGAAAGAGAAAGATGGATAGATACATAGATATGTCCTATAAAGAAAACAGGCTTAAAAAAAAAAAGGATGGAGAGGGAGTGGGGGTTTGGCTAGGGTAGCCAGGGCAGGTGCCCCTGGAGCTGATCAGAGGAGATTCCCAAGGCTTGACCAAGCCACAGGCAAGTGTGATCATGAGGGACCAGGTTCCAGGTCTTCAACAACAAACCCTGGAGAAGACCCACGGCTGGAAATACTTTCATCACAGCAGTCACTGTCCAAGGGCAGCACCTACTGTAGCAAAGGCCAGCTGAAATGCAGAGGACCCATCCTCGTCATCTGCCTCTCTTTCTGGACCCAAAGTACCTCCCCACATGTGAACACCAGATGCCATGGAGAGAAGGGAAGGGGAGTGGAAACCAGAAAGATGGGGCCTTTCTACAAAAACAGACTCAACATTCTCCCCAAATGCCTGTTTAAATTTTTGAATCTGAGTAAATTTACCTGACTCAACTAAACTGTAAAGCCCCCTGGGCTCCTCGAGTTCCATCTAGCAGCGTGCAAGCTCGTTAAGGGCATGCAGATAAGTAATGAAAAAATACAGACTAACTCTGCTCTCGACAGAGCATCTATGATGCTGCTGCCGTTACTGGAAGGCTACCCCTTTGGGAATGAGAGGAGAAAGAGAAGACACAGGATGAATAGCAGGAGAGGCTAAATGGGTCTGAGGCTTTCCTTTAAGCTGGAACAGTCATGGTTGCACAGATGTTTAGTCACAGCAAGGGGAAGGAAGGAAACACTCCTGTTTAAGTGCATCATTGAAGACACCAGAAGGATTACACACTGCTTCCTCATAATCTTTCTAAAGCTTAAAGCGTAATTTAGAAGAAGCTGTCTGTGGCATTGCTGCATTCAGTTCCCAGCACAGATCTGGATGGGCCTGGAAGCAATTTCCAGCCTTCTGAATGTGGGTCATAAATATGTGTTCATCAGAAAGGGTATTCCAGTTAAGTGACTTCACATATTTATCATCATTTCCATGAAAGGTATTCATTAGCAACTTTTGCACAAGGTTCAGGCAGCCCAGATTTATATGCAGAAATTAAAGAGTCCAATTCCTACCCTTTTGAAATTTAACTTTGACAATGTTCATTTGAACAGTCAAAAGTAGGAAGTCAAGAGATACCTGGAGTGACAGGAAAGTTTGGCCATGAAGTACAAAATGAACTGGGGCAAAGGCTAACAGAGTTTTGCCAAGAGAATGCACTGGTCATAGCAAACACTCTCTTCCAACAACACAAGAGACTTTTCTACACATCGACATCACCAGATAATCAATACCAAAGTCAGATTGATTATATTCTTTGCAGCTGAAGATGGAGAAGTGCTATACAGTCAGGAAAAACAAGACCAGGAGCTGACTGTGGCTCAGATCATGAACTTTTTATTGCCAAATTCAGACTTAAATTGAAGAAAGTAGGGAAAACCACTAGGCCATTCAAGTATGACTTAAATCAAATCCCTTATGATTATACAGTGGAAGTGACAAATAGATTCAAGTGATTAGATCTGATACAGAGAGTGCCTGAAGAACTATGAAGAGAGGTTCATGACATTGTACAGAAGGCAGTGATCAAAACCATCACAGAGAAAAAGAAATGACAAAAGGCAAAATGGCTGTCTGAGGAGGCCTTAGAAGCAGCTGAGAAAAGAAGAGAAGTGAAAGGAAAAGGAGAAAAGGAAAGATATAGCTATCTGAATGCTGAATTCCAGAGAATAGCAAGGAGAGATAAGAAAGCCTTCCTCAGTGATCAATGCAAAGAAATAGAGGAAAACAATAGAATGGGAAAGATGAGATCTCTTGCAGAAAATTGGAGACACCAAGGGAATATTAAATGCAAAGTTAGGCACAATAAAAGACAGAAATGGTATGGACCTAACAGAAGCAGAAGATACTAAGAAGAGGTGGCAGCAATACACAGAGGAACTACACAAAAACAGTCTTAATGACCTGGATAACCAGGATGGTGTGATCACTTAACTAGAGCCAGACATCCTGGACTGTGAAGCCAAGTGGGCTTTAGGAAGCATTACTACAAACAAAGCTGGTGGAGGTGATGGCATTCCAGCTGAGCTATTTCAAATCCTAAAAGATGATGTAGTTAGAGTGCTGCACTCAATATGCCAGTAAATTTGGAAAACTCAGTAGTGGCCACAGGACTGGAAAAGGCCAGTTTTCATTCCAGTCCCAAAGAAAGGCAATGCCAAAGAATGTTCAAACTAATTGCACTCATTGCACATGCTAGCAAGGTCATGCTCAAAATCCTTCAAGCTAGGTTTCAATAGTACATGAGCCAAGAACTTCCAGATGTACAAGCTGGATTTAGAAAAGGCAGCAGATCCATAGAGCAAATTGCCAACATCTGCTGGATCACAGAAAAAGCAAGGGAATTCCAGAAAAACATTTACTTCATTGACTACGCTACTGCCTTTGTGTGGATCTCAACAAACTGTGGAAAATTCTTAAAGAGATAGGAATACCAGACCACCTGACCTATCTTCTGAGAAACCTGTATGCAGGTCAAGAAGCAACAGTTAGAACTGGACATGGAAAATGGACTGGTTCCAGACTGGGAAAGGAGTGCATCAAGGCTGTATATTGTCACCCTGCTTATTTAACTTCTATGCAGAGGCCCTCATGTGAAATGCTGGGTTGGATGAAGCTCAAGCTGAAATCAAGATTGCCAGGAGAAATATTAATAACTTCATACATGCAGATGACACCACCTTTGTGGCAGAAAGCAAAGAGGAACTAAAGAGACTCTTAATGAAGATCAAAGAGGAGGGAGAAAAAGCCAGCTTAAAACTCAACATTAAAAAGACAAAGATCATGGCATCTGGTACCATCACTTCCTGGAAAATAGATGGGAAAAAATGGAAACAGCGACAGATTTTATTTTCTTGGGCTCCAAAATCACTGTAGACGGAGACTGCAGTTAGTTATGAAATTAAGATGCTTGCTCCTTGGAAGAAAAGCTATGACCAACCTGGTGAAATAAAGTGAAGTCACTCAGTCATGTCCAACTCTTTGTGACCCCATGGACTGTAGCCTACCAGGCTCCTCTGTCTATGAGATTTCCCAGGCAAAGGTACTGGAGTGGGTTGCCATTTCCTTCCCCAGGGGATCTTTCCAGCCCAAGGATCAAACCCAGGCCTCCCGCATTGTAGGCAGACGCTTTACCATCTGAGCCACCAGGGAAGTTAGACAACCTAGACAGCATATTAAAAGCAGAGACATCACTTTGCTGACAAAGGTCTGCATAGTCAAAGCTATGGTTTTTCCAGTAGTCATGTATGGATGTGAGAGTTGGACCATAAAAAAGGCTGAGCATGGAAGAATTGATGCTTTTGAATTGTGGTGCTAGAGAAGACTCTTGAGAGTCTGTTGGACAGCAAAGAGATCAAACCAGTCCATCCTAAAGGAAATCAATCCTGAATATTCATTGGAAGGACTGATGCTAAAGCTGTACTTTGCCCACCTGATGTGAAGAGCTGACTCATTAGAAAAGACCCTGATGCTGGGAAAGATAGAAGGCAGGAGGAGAAGGGGACAACAAAGGAGGAGATGGTTGGACGGCATCACAGATTCATTGGACTTGAGTTTGAGCAAACTCAGGAGATGGTAAAGGACAGGGAAGCCTGGCGTGCTGCAGTCCATGGGACTGCAAAGAGTCAAACATGACTTTAGTGACTGAACAACAGAATTTGAGCAATCATGTAAATGTACAACTGAACAAAGCTCATCTTCAATTATCCTCTATCCCACCTGCCTCCACTAAGATGCAGTCAAGGAGGAGCTCTTTCTTATGTCCATCTAGCAATCCTGTACAGGACGTTCTCACTACTACTGACCTAAAAATGCCCTGTGTGCCACGTACTCATCCTCCCTCTCCCCAAACCTCTGGAAACCATTGATCTTTTTTTTTTTGTTCCCATTGTTTCACTTTTCCAAAATGCCATATAGTTGGAACCAAACAGTAGGTAAACTTTTCAGGTTGGCTTCTTTCACTTAGTAATATGGGATTATGTAATTGCATATTATGTAAACTTAGGAAATTTTCTTTCATGTTTTTTCATGGCTTCACAACTCACTTCTTTTTAGTATAGAATAGTATTCCATAATTTGGATATACCACAATTTGCTTGTCCATTCACCTACTGAAGCCTGGTGGTTTCCAAGCTTTGGCAATGATGAATACATAAACTCACAGTAAACATCTATGTGCAAATGTTTGTGTGAGTGCAAGTTTTCAGCTCATTTGGGTAAATACCAAGGAGCTTGACTGCTGGATTATGCGGTAAGAACATGTTTACTTTGGTAGAAAGTGAAAATGAAGTCGCTCAGTCGTGTCCGACTCTTTGCGACCCCATGGACTGTAGCCTGCCAGGCTCCTCTGCCCATGGGATTTTCCAGGCAATAGTACTGGAGTGGATTGCCATTTCCTTCTCCAGAGGATCTTCCCAACCCAGGGATCAAACCCAGGTCTCTCGCATTGTAGACAGACACTTGACCATCTGAGCCACTGCCAAACTGTCTTCCAAGTGGCTGTGCCATTTCACATGCCTGCCAGCAACGAAGAAAGTTGCTAGTTATTAATACATCCTCACTAGCATTTGGTGTTTGTCAGTGTTTTGGAAGTTAGCTCTTCCAATAGATATATAATGGCATGTCCCTGTTATTTTAATTTGCAGTTTCCTAGCGACATATGATAGGGAGCATCTTTTCATATGCCACTCCATTGCTTTTGCTGTACTCTATTCATTGGAAGAAATTCAACAGGTCCAGCCCACACTCGAGAGAAGCGAACTACACAAGGGCATGAATAGCAGGAGATGGGGCCACTGGGATTATCTCAGAGGCTGCCCGACATGATTAGATTCAGAACAGTGGAGGAGGGCAATTAGAAACAATGCTTTTCAGGAGACTTGCTATCAAGAGAGGGCTTTCCAGGTGGCCCTAGTGGTAAAGAATCCACCTGCCAATGCAAGAGACATAAGAAATACTAGTTTGATCCCTAGGTCACGGGAATCCCCTGGAACATGGTATGGCAACCCACTCCAGCATTCTTGCCTGGGTAATCCCATGGACAGAGAAGACTGGCAGGCTACGGTCCACAGAACTGCAAAGAGTCAGACACGACTAAAGAAACTTAACATGAGGCACGCACACTATCAAGAGAAAAAGAAATAAGCAGTTAGTTGCAGAAGGATGTGGAGTTAAAGGATGTTTTTATTTTGTTTTACAACTAGAACATGCTTATCAATAAAGGTGATATATTTGATATAGTGAATATAAAACATGAAATAGAAATCTATTTTATACCTTTATTCCTAAATTTTCCAGATGTCTTGTGAACAACTATGTTTGAGCAACAAACCTGAGAGGGCATTTTTTAAACAGTCTGTTTTGTATCCATTCTGGAGGTCAGAAACAAGTACAGTTGTATCCCAGTGCTCCAGCATGCTTACCTGTACAACCTCTAATCGCTGAAATCAGCCACATTTCAGCCAGCATCCACTTCTACTGAGGCAAATGAAACCGATAGGCCTCCATGAGAGCAAACATTCTCTCTTGGCTTGAAAACAAGCCTACAGCTGCTTGGAAGAGGCAGGCTGCTGGGCAGAGAACAGCATGTGGCAAATGGCCCACTGACGCCAATTAAAATGTTACCCAACTGCTGTGATCATTTCAATCATAAATAAAGTCTTTGGTTGCTTTATCTCCTGACTCTACACTACAGCAACACAACAAAATGTGCACTAAACAGAGACAAAAGGAAATGAATGAGCCAAGTAACTGGCTAAAGCAAATGTCCCAGATCTGTATCTGATGTTAGACCACTGGAAACAAATAAGGACCAGACAACTGCAGAGTTGGGGGAGGATGATAAAAAAATTGTGCTTTCTTGCCCTTCCACCTTCAGAACCAATGCAAAACAAGACACAGAAGGGAAATGAAAGTGTTAGCTTTACTGCTGATAGTAAGATTGTGATTTTAGAGCTGAGTCTCTACTCCCTATCCTAACCTTGAGTCACTGTTATATTAATGCTGGGCAATGAGGGAAGAAAAAGAACATGAACCGTCACAGCTTACAGCCTCCTAATGGAT
Source organism: Madoqua kirkii (assembly GCA_006408675.1). Taxonomy (NCBI): domain Eukaryota; kingdom Metazoa; phylum Chordata; class Mammalia; order Artiodactyla; family Bovidae; genus Madoqua; species Madoqua kirkii. The sequence continues at coordinate 8,244 of SJYC01047698.1, read as the reverse complement.
TTGCTCTTCTTTGAGAAAGAGGAGCCGTTAGACATCACCTGCCATAACATATATGGGGGCCAAAAATTTAAAATAAGTAAAGTGCAAGATCTTGTTTCTGCAGGATTAGTAAGACATACTATCTTTTATTCAGTTTGGACTACTGAAAATCAGAAAGGTTAAGAGAGTGACACTTATACCCAGGTGACTGTACACTGAACCAAGAAAACCCTCAATGGCTTCCAAATGGTCATGTCTCAACCCTTGTCTAGGGGGAGACATCAGAGAAGATTACAATCTTGAAAACAGGGAACGGGTGGAGGATGGATGCCAACAAGCTTACCTCAGTTTGTGTGCTCTCAAAGTTTATGTTAGAACAGGATTTTATTGAAATTCCTTCTTTTCTGGAAGGGAATGAGGAAAGGGTGGACAGAGGCTCAGGGCATTTGCCTGCAGAAATTCCTTCACAAAGAGACATGGCATGGTGAGTGGGGGTAGGGGTGGGAGGGTTCCTCTCTAGCAGCAGGGCAAATACACACCAAGAAAGGAAATAGAGCAGGTTTTTATCGAGCATTCACAGTGCACCAAGCTCTAGGCCATGTCCTGGGAATGCAGGAATAAACTCACATTCATGGAGACCGAAAAAGTTACATTCTGGGATAAGACCCCCACCATGATCATCACTATGAGCCTTGAAGAGTTTCACAGCATAAATACTCAACTACTGTGGGGATTTAGTGGCGAATCCCTTTCCCTGGAGTCATTTCCCACTTACTCAAATATGTTCCAGGTGCTATGGTGAATTCAGGGGATCCAGCAGAGTGAGAAGTTGAGTCCCCACTAGGCTTACATTCCATTGTGGCAACAAGTCTCCTTTTGGAGAATACCCTAATGTGTGCTCTACTCCACCAGAAATTCTGTATGATCTAAAAGTCCCTCTAGTCTATGACTCTTCTTTAACTCTCTTGGTCTCACCTATACGGTGAAGCAAGCTTCCTGCTAGTCATGCTAGATTCAACCTAGAGACCCTCTCCTCCAGAAAGCTTTCCCTGATGTCCTTAGGAGACTGGGCTTGGTGGCTTGATCCTGTGACACATTGCATTTTATGTTCCTTGAAAGCAGGGGCAGTTTCTCATTCAACACCATACCCTCTTCTGCCCCCTAGCTTGACTGCAAGCTGGAATCAAGATTCCTGGGAGAAATATCAACAACCTCATATATGCAGATGATACCACTCTAAGAGCAGAAAGTGAAGATGCACTAAAGAGCCTCTTGATGAAGGTGAAAGAGGACCGTGAAAGAGCTGACTTAAAACTCAACATTCAAAACACTAAAATCATGGCATCCGGTACATCATGGCATGTCGACCTTTGCCAACAAAGGTCCCTATAGTCAAAGCTACGGTTTTTCCAGTAGTCATGTATGGATGTGAGTTGGACCATAAAGAAGGCTGAGCATGGAAGAATTGATGGTTTCTAACTGTGGTGCTAGAGAAGACTCTCGGACTGCAAGGAGATCAAACCAGTCAATTCTAAAGGAAATCAATCCTAAATATTCACTGGAAGGACTGATGCTGAAGCTGAAGCTCCAATACTTTGGCCACCTGATGGGAAGAGCCAGCTGACTCATTGGAAAAGACCTTGATACTGGGAAAGACTGAAGGCAGGAGGAGAAGGGGACCACAAAGGATGAGATGGTTGGATGGCATCACCAACTCAATGGACATGGGTTTGAGCAAACTCTGGGATATAGTGAAGGACAGGGAGGTCTGCCATGTTGCAGTCCATGAGGTCCAAAAGTGTCCGGCTGGACTTAGAGACTGACAACAACAACCCACCCCCCAGCATAGATCAGGGTGCCTACTGCTGAGTGTATACTTGTTGATGTATACTTGTTCCCGTAAACAGTCTCTCCAACCAAAATGATCTAAAGTGCTCCAGTACCTAGAAGTCTCAATTCTCAAAATTCCAGGGACAGATTAAGGATAGAACCAAGTATAAAAGCAAAGCTGGGGACTTCTGGTGGCTTACAGACTATTCTAGGGAAAGGCATGGGATACCTGAGGTGGGAGGAGGGGAAACAGGCAGAAATACCTAATATTATTCGAGTGCCAGAAGCGCCCCTGAATCTGCCTCAAGGTAAATGGACACCACTCTTAGGGAGAGGTTTGGGGCAGCTGGTCGGTGGGTCAGCTTTGAGGCTCTAGCTGCGGGAGGCCAGGGCAGCCACCCGCCCCGTTCGCCCCAGGCCGCCGGCAGGAGGCGCGCGAGGGCCTCGGGGTGCCGCTGGCTGGGAGGAGCGGGTGCTGGGCTGGGTCCCGGGCCGGGCGGGGCTCGAGGGCAACTCTTTGGTTGGTTGCCGCCGGGGGCTAATCGCCCAGGCCTCTTTTAAACTGGGTGTCTCCCTGTCTGTCTCCCCTTTCTGCCTCCGCGCGTGACTCGGTAAGTGGCTTTCGAGCAGCTCGACGCTGGCGCCCTCCGCGTGGCCCGGGGGTCTCTTCCGTGGCACTCACCAGGCGCGCCCCTCCTGCCCGCGCGTCCGCCCCACGTGGGCGGCTAGGGCTCCTGCTCGACCTCAGCTCGGCTCCCCGTCAGAGGCCTCCAGGGGAGCCGCTGTGAGAGCCTTTCTGCGGCGAGGACATCCTCAGGGTACCGGGGACCCTTCCTCCCCAGAAATGCCGCTCTTGGCGCCTAAGATCCCTCTTTCCCCCGGGGCCGAGGCGCGCGTCACTTGTGCCTGGGACCCCGATGCTCAAGGGACCCGGGCCACATGGAGCTTCAAGCTGCTTTTGCAGTGAAAAGAGAAAAAGCAAACTAGACTCTTGGAGGAGCCGAGCCGGGCGAAGGCGCAGAGCCCGGGACGGTGTCCGAGTTGGGGCGCACGCGGGGCCCCGCCTGCCCGGGGGCTCTGAGGACTCGGACACGGTCTATTTAGGAAGCGGATGAGGTCACGGGCCTGAAACACTTTAGCCTTCAAGGCAGAGCAGTGTTGATTCCGGTGTTAGCGAGAAACGGAGGTAATGTCGCCCACACAGGCAGTCCGCCTCCGCAGATGCCTCTCGGCCGCCACTTCGCGCTGCGGCTGCGCTCTTTAAAAGGTCTGCGTGACTCCTGCGGCAGCGGTTAGCTGCTGTGAGCCTCGGGGAGGGAGCAGTTTTTCTCCCCCACATTGCTTTCTCAGCATTGACCGTGCGTTATGCAGCATGGGGCCCTCTTCCATAACGTGCGTGCAGTCTCACGGGCGTGAGGCCCGTCCTCTTTGGCTGGCCTGAGGAAAAGTCGGAACCTTGGGGTTCTGACCTGTGTTCGCCGAGATAAGCAGGGAAAGTGTCCCTGGAGAAACTTTGTATCGAGGAAGCGTTTCTAAGTTTCACTCCGGTCCTCAGCATCAGAGGGCATTTTAAGTGTTTTACTGGTATACATCCCTATCGAAAGCGTTACTCCCCCGATTTAATAAAATTTGTAAAGATCTCAATTTATAGCTGACTGAAGGAATCGTTATCATTGGTGCCGCCTAGTAATCTCTTGAAATGGGAGGCTTGTGGGATGTTTACGTGTTTTGCCTCAGTGGTGAAAGACCCTTTTACTGATCAGAAAGTATCTGATTTTACTGACGAGAGCTATGTCCCAAGCACGGCGCCCCCCCCCCCTTTTTTTTTTAAACCCCTTTAGGAGAGGGACATGGCTGAGAGCCAGTGTCTATTTAAAGACTGTGGGAACTGGGCAAGTGCTGACAGGACTGTTCTCAATTCCATGGCCTCTGCCTCCGCCTCTAGTTTCAGGCTTCCTTTGCTTTTTTTTTTTTTAATGTGAAGAGTTTGTTTCCATCTTTCATAGGTAAATACTGTTACCAGTAATGTTTATATTTTTGTTCCCAAGTTGATATTGTTCCATGCTAGTGTAACAAGGAGATAAAGTTAGAAAGATGGTGACTGCTGACATTCTATAAAATGGAGACGCCCAGGGTGTCTCCTTCTGGGAATTTCAGGAGATTCCTGGTGTCAGGAAATTGGGAAAATATTGCTGTTTTACAGGAATTCTACCCCAAGTTAGCTCTTTAGTCACCAAAGGTAAATAGCCCAATAAGATACTCTTTACCAAAAAAGAAAAAAGACACAAAATGCCCAAAACAATATTGTAAAGTAATTATCCTCCAATTAAATAATTTTTTAAAAATTAGTGGTATTCTTAACATTGTTTTTCTCTTTCCTACCAGGCTAACAAGATGCTGACAAGCTTAAGGTATGGACCAATGGAGAAAGTCTGGCTTGAGTTATTAAATAGTTGGACAGAATTCTTGGCCAAGGATGAGAACCCTAATCTGATTGGATATCCTCTGCTCTGATGGGTTAAAGGATTTACCTGAGGCCAGTTTGATGGGCAGGAATTTATTAAGTGCAATCACATCCTCCCCCTTTAAACATTATATTTTAAATAAAATGGAGGGGGGGCCTCTAGTAAATAGATAATACTTTATTATGCCAAGAAAAGTGTTATTTTACAAAAGTATTTTTAAGTAATTGGCATCTAATCTTTAAAGATGTCTATCTTTGGCAATGGTGGCCATTTTGAGTTAATTTTTTTTTAATGTCAGAATATTGCTATGCCTGATTTGACAATATGTAGTTCATTGGGGAATTCATTTTCCTTACCTGAACTGCTTTTATAAACATGGTTTAGTCACTATATTTTCTTAATATCTAATGTAGTAATTGCTGCTCTAATTACCTACTGTGATACTTCTCTCTCTTACAGGGCTGGTGCTTGAAAGAAGCTTTCCCAGGAGATAAGGTGTATTTGAACATGTGATGATTGATATATACAGAATAGAGCTTTTTGCTAATTGTCCTTTTCATGGTGGTAGCAGGGGTGAATTTTTTTAAACTGCCAAGTATCTAAGAATATATATCTGCCCTGTAGAGAATTTTCGGCAGAATTCAATTGCATTATTTAAAACGGTTTTTGTGCCATCCAGCCTGAATCTTGACTAGCTATTCTACAACTGTCTTAAGAGAATTTGGCTAGCTGCTTTAATTTACAAAGGTTATTTTTAAATCCCATTCTTTTTACTATGCTAAACCTTGGGTTTTTGTGCTTGCAGTTTGTCTAATCATTTTGATGATTAAATTTGACCCCAATCATAGAGGGCAGATCAGTGGAGGAGTTTGTTGCATAGCATTTTGAGGGTTGGGGCTGAGGAACTGTTCTACACTTTGATTATAATGGTAATTACATTTGTCAGAAATTTTGAGTTTTACTAAATGTAAATTCAATTCAATAAATATGACTTTAAAATTTTCCCTTTTTGGCATCTTAAATGACATTTCCAATGAAATCTGTGGAAAGACGGTCTTGGGTCAGTGATTAAGCTGCTGAGAATAAAGTGGGCAAAGACATCAAAATCACCTTGGGGTCATCTAAGTGTGTAAATGCGAAACAGTCAGGGGATGTGTTACCCATCAAGGGTATACAAGTTTTCTTTATAGATGTTCCAGACAACAGCTTCTTGGCAAGGGTGTGAGTGGTATGACTCTTCATTGTCTCTTGACAATGTATACTAGTAGCCACATGGTAGCAGAAAATGAAATGTGAAAATTATGCAACAAAATTTAGACTGGCTTGGGCAGATACTGGCTAAACCAGAGAATTAAGTGAGGCGTGAGGTTCTAGTGAAAGTTGCTCAGTCTGACTCCGACCCCATGGACTGTAGCCTGTCAGGCTCCTCTATCCAGGGAATTCTCCATGCCAGAATACTGGAGTGGGTAGCTGGTACCCTCTCCAGGGCATCTTCAAAACCCAAGTCTCCCACATTGCAGGCAGATTTTTGACCAGCTGAGCCACTAGGGAGAATGCTGAATAACCGGGTTAATGGCAAAGCTGGATGCATAAATCATGTGGATATTTTCCATGGGGATGTTCAAGGGTTCTTTTGGAAAGGGATGGGCCAGTTCATTCCTGTGGATAACAGGTCCAGCCGCAGCCTGCTGAGGCCTACTCATGACTGGGCACGCTGGCAGCTGTGTTGTGTCACCTTCCTTTAGGAGGAAGCAGGACTTTCTGGTGCTTTCTTTTGCTTCCAGGTATGGTGCACAATCGCTCCATTTCCCCCAACCCACTTCCCTGTACCCTGACAAGGGAGACTTCCAATACCTTGGTTAAGTAAAATCTAGGATCACCAAAGTGAGTTGCACCCAATTCAGCAGTCAGCTTGCCCTCCCTGGCATCATACATGCCTACATGTTCACTAAAAGCAATAGTGACTAAGCATGACTAAACTACAAGGCCCTGAGGAGAACAAATCTGGAGCTGAAATGTTTTCAGAGGACTTGTTATTCCAAGGAAGGAGTTTTGGGAATGAAGAGACTCTTTTGTACCCCAACCACGTTCCCTGAATGATCTGGGGGTGGCTTATAAACAAATAGGGGGCTTTCCTGGTGGCTCAGTAAGAATCCACTTGCAATGTGGGAGACATGATTTCAGTCCCTTGGCTGGGAAGATCCCCTGGAGAAGGAAATGGCAACCCACTCCATATTCTTCTTGGCTGAAGAATCCATGGACAGGAGCCTAGAGTCATCTGTCCATGAGGTCATACAGTCTGTGAGGTCAGACACAACTAAACATGATAATTAGAGGGGAGAACCAGTGCTGAATTTACAAAATTTTGCCACTTCATGCAAAAAGCCAACTCATTGGAAAAAGATTCTGATGCTGGGAAAGACTGAGGGCAAGAGAAGGGATGAGGATGAGATGGTTGCATGGCATCATTAACTCAATGGACATGAGCTTGAGCAAACTCTGGGAAATAGTGGAGGACAGGGAAGCCTGGAGTGCTGCAGTTCATGGGGTCTCAAAGAGTCAGATGAGGCATAGCAACAGAACAACAAAAACTCAGCAAGTAGAGTGCAGGATATAAGACCAAGCCACTAGACCTGATGCTTTAGTATGACTGAGCTTCCTAGGAGTCAGAGGAAATCCAGTTGGCAAATTGGTCATTTGGCACTTGAATGTAAATTTTAAATGGACAAGGTGGAAGAGGCAGGATCATTTGTATTCTAGGCTCCCTGGAACCCAAATAAGATTCTCATTCAGCCCTCATGATCTGAAATAGAATACAGAAAGTAGATAACTAGGGATCTAGAGATAGTAAGGAATGATGCATTTGACCAGGGTAATAAGATCAGTCAGCCAGTGACCCCTGTGAGCCAAAGCTGGGGATAAAACCTCAAGAGGAAAGGCACGTTGAGACTGAATAAGTAACCAGAGATGTGTATGGAAGACTATTTTAATTTTGTACTAAAATTACCTTTCCAAAATTTGCCCTGTGTGTGTAAACTGAAAAGTTTATAAACTGATTCTGGTATTTTATAAAATTGCCTTACTTGGGACTAGCAAGCCCCCTGGTGGAGTTTATCTGTACTGCAAAGGCCAAGGATCTTAAGGTACTCTCCACAGTTGCCATCTGCATTTCCGGAATAGCTCCACATCAATCTGGTTCAGTTCAGTTTAGTCGCGAGATAAAACCCAGTCAATGCAGGATGATATAGGTCACCATGATTTGTTTCTGGGAATGCTGTAGTTGATGGAATGATTTTCCAGTTGGGCAAATGCTCTGACATGTTACTATCTATGGCAGAATAGAGCGTTGTATTATTTACAGGCCTAATGTAGTGGAGAAAAATGTGGAACTTTGGGAATTATCATGAGTTCAAACAACTCCAGTATAGTAGCCACTAGCTACATGTGGCTGTTGAGCACTTGACATGTGGTTAGTGCAAATTGGTAATAAGCTGAGGTGTAAAAAACAAGCTTTCAAAGAATTATTTTTAAAAGTGCGTTTACAACCTTTTGTATTTTTTAGATTCCACTGATACGGAAAACAAATTAGTGTTTACCAAAGGGGAGAAGGAAGTGGGGAGGGACAAACTTGGGCTATGGGATTAACAGATACAAGTTGCTATAGTACATAAAATAGATAAGCAATAAGGATATACCATATATCACAGGGGATTATACCCACTATCTTATAATAACTTATCTTGTAATCTGCAAAAATACTGAATCACTATGTTGTACACCTGGAACTAATACAATACTATATTATAATACTATAATACACAATACTTAATAATACTTAATACACAATATATTAAAAAAGCAAAATGGCTGTCTCGGGAAGCCTTACAAATAGCTGTGAAAAGAAGAGAAGCGAAAAGCAAAGGAGAAAAGGAACGATATACGCATCTGAATGCAGAGATAAGAAAGAAAG
>SJYC01047696.1:0-53185 GCA_006408675.1 Madoqua kirkii | reverse complement strand
GCCCGTCTTGGGTTACCCCGCAGGCATGGCTTGGTTTCATTGAGTTAGACAAGGCTGTGGTCCTAGTGTGATTAGACTGACTAGTTTTCTGTGAGTATGGTTTCAGTGTGTCTGCCCTCTGATGCCGTCTTGCAACACCTACCATCTTACTTGGGTTTCTCTTACCTTGAGCATGGGTTATCTCTTCACAGCTGCTCCAGCTACGTCTATGCATCCATGCATCTATCTATCCATACAGACATGCATACATCCATGCACCCATCTATCCATCCATCCATCTATCCATCCATCATCCATCCATCTATCTGTCCATCAGTGCATACATACATACATCTATGCATCCATCCATCCATGCCTGTATCTATCCATCCATACATACATACACCTATCCACCCATCTATCCATCCATCTATCCATCCATCCACCCATCCATGCATCTATCTATCCTTCCATCCATCCATCCATCCATCCATCATCCATCCCTCCATCAATCCATCCATCCATGTCTATTTACCCATCCATCCATCTATCCATCTATTCATCCATCCATCCATCTATCTATCCATCCATACATACATACATGCTACTGTTTAATGAGTATAGATCAGGAGAGCTGCCCCAAGCCCCGCCGTGCACAGGACACCCCACCATGGACAGTCATCCAGCCCCTGAGATTAGTAATGCCGAAGCTGCAAACTCCTGGGCTAGCTCCTCCCAAAGCCACCGTCTCTTTGTTCAGTGTTTCAAGCTGCAGAGGAGAAAGACAGTGGTTGGCAGCAGGGAGGCAAAGCCACACCCATGTTGAACTGCCCCCCTTCCCCAGCTCTTCAGCCTCCAGAGCCGGGCAGCTCGGTGTGGGTTCCTCCCCAGGGAGAGGACCAAAATTGTTTCAAGCTGCAGAGGAGAAAGACAGTGGTTGGCAGCAGGGAGGCAAAGCCACACCCATGTTGAACTGCCCCCCTTCCCCAGCTCTTCAGCCTCCAGAGCCGGGCAGCTCGGTGTGGGTTCCTCCCCAGGGAGAGGACCAAAAAAAAGCAGCATCCAGGGTTCCGTGCAGCCATCCAGTGTCCTTCCAGCACAGGAAAATGTTGCCGTCGCATTCTCCCAGCCTGTATATTTTAACTTCAGGCAGCTGGGTGGTACCTCGCAAACTTTTGCACGGTCAATCCGGAATACCACGTACCCAGTTTTCCGCAGAACATCTTCCAGCTGGGCCGGTGTCCTGCCACGCGGAGGCCTGTTTTCCATTGACGTTGGCAAGGCTGAGGCCAGTGTGGAACGAACGCTGAGATGAAGGATGGTCATTCCAGCGTCGACGGGGGCCGTTCTGCAGCTTCTCGCTGTAAATCATAAACGGCGGTCTCTGTAGCTTCATTATTCCTAGCTTCTGGCTAATTACATTCTCAGAAAAGAAGTGTCATTAAACAGCCCATGGGAGTTTTATAAAGGAGCGGGCTCTCTGCCCTGCCTACATGCTGGGATTGTTAAAAAAAAAAAAAAAAAGATATTGGACTTTGGGATCTTGAAGCCAAGTCTCCTGTGCTCTGGAGCCAGGCGCCTTTTTCAGGCTTGCCCTCTTGATTCTGCTTGTCACCAAGGTTAGGATTTGCTGCCAGAGGCATTTCTAAATGTTTTTCAGCCATGTGCTACTGTATACATTTCTAGAGTCTGACTCCAAGACACATTAAAACAGCTTTGTCTTCTCCACTTCTCTCCAGTGACCGACGAATTCACGTAGACTTGACTCTTCTTCTCGGCCAGAAAAACAGTTGTTTTGGTCCTTGTCAATAGAGGCTTGTAGCTCAGTTGGTAAAGAATCTCTCTGCACTGCAGGAAGACCTGGGTTTGATCCCTGGGGCGGGAAGATCCGCTGGAGAAGGGGCATGGCAAGCCACTCCAGTATAGTTCCCATGGGAAATCCCATGGACAGAGGAGCCTGGCGGGCTGCAGTCCCTGGTGTCTCTAAGGAGTCAGCCGTAACTTAACAACAGCACCAATGAGGTTATCAGGTTGAATTCCATCATAAGCATTTTTTTTTAATTAACCATTCCATACATGCTATGAGAATGATGCAGTGTACAGGAAATATTTTAGGACGAATGTTCAAGTTCCCCCTACAGAAGTGAAAATGGTCATTTATAAGTAATTTGGATGTTGGACACTTTTAAAGTAACAACTTTGCAAATGTCTTAACCCGTTATTCAAAGCATTACCTTTGCACTGCTGGAGGAGATGCCAATAGATATTTATAAAAATGTCCTGTACCTAGGGTAGCTATTTCCGTCTTTCTTTCCATGTTACCTCTTTATGCTCAAAAAAATTTTTTTCTTACGTAATAACTCAGCAGCGTGTGAAGGTAGGTCTGCTGGGTGGAAAAATGGCATGTCAGCATAGGGGGGTGAGAACTGGTGAGGGTCTGTAAGCTTTACGGAGAAGGAAATGGCCCCCCACTCCAGTACTCTTGCCTGGAAAATCCCCTGGACAGAGGAGCCTGGCAGGCTGCAGTCTTGGGGGTTGCCAATAGACACCACTGAACCGCTGAGCACACGGACATTGACGCATTCTAGAGAAGAAACTTGTAGACCAACAGCATGTTCTGAAGCATCCTACATTAGCGCCGAAACTCTTCAGATCACCACACCTCGTGATCCATGGTGTCGCAACTTTGCTTGCCTGTTTGCCTCACAGTTCAGTCCAGCAGCATGAGAACTGTCAAGGGTCGAAATCGTCTGTGAAGTGCTTTCTTTAGGAAAAAGTTCACCTCTTCCTAAGGTCAATGCATCTTCATTCTGTCTGTGATTGTAGCATTTTATCTGATTTTATCTTTACCCTAAGCAATGCCCTGGCCAGCATGCAAATATTTGATACACACACACACACACACACACACACACACACTAACAGGGTTGATGTCGTAGGCTGCATTTCACATCTTTGAATCCATGGCCAGGCCAGCCAGAGGGCAGGCTCCACCGGGAAGTCCTTATTCATGGTAACTAAATTGCTTCTGTGTTTGCGTATTGTCCCCTCTCAGCTGCAAAAAAGCATCTGACGTGTTGAGTGGCAGCCCTGTGTACTGGTGGAGTTTCCCTGGTGACTCGGCAGTAGGGAATCCGCCTTCCAGTGCAGGAGATGCGAGTTGGACCCCTGGGTGGGGAAGATCCCCTGGAGAAAGGGCATGGCAACCCCCTCCAGTATTGTTGCCTGGAGAATCCCACGGAGTAGGCGTCTCAGTGGCAAAGAATTCGCCTGTGATGCAGGAGAGGCAGGTTCGATTCCTGGGTGGGGGAGATCCCCTGAAGGAGGGGCATGGCAACCTCCTCCAGCCTTGTTGCCTGGAGAATCCCCTGGACAGAGAAGCCTGGCAGGATTCAGTCCACAGTGTTACAAACGGTTGAGCACGACTTAGTGACGATGAACAGCCAGCCCGAGTCCCGGTAGGTCTCAGAACCCCAAGTTTCTGCCTGGCTTTGGTGCTCTCAAGCCGAAGGCGAGAAAGAGCATTTGGGAGACTGACTTTCTTTCTCCTTTTCTTCCTCCCCCGTCAGCTTCGACACCAGGATCACGGCGTTCGCCAACGGGACGCTGGTGGTGAAGTCGGTCACGGAGAAAGACGCGGGGGATTACCTGTGCGTCGCCCGGAACAAGGTGGGCGACGACTTCGTGGCGCTCAAGGTGAACGTGGTCATGAAAGCCGCCAAGATCCAGCACAAGGAAGCCAGCGACCACCGGGTCCTGTACGGGGGCGACCTCAAGGTGGACTGCCTGGCCACAGGGCTGCCCAACCCCGAGATCTCCTGGAGCCTCCCGGACGGGAGCCTGGTCAACTCCTTCCTGCAGGCGGACGACAGCGGCGGGCGGGCCAAGCGTTACGTGGTGTTCCACAACGGGACGCTCTACTTCAACGAGGTGGGCCCGCGGGAGGAAGGGGACTACACGTGCTTTGCGGAAAACCAGGTCGGCAAGGACGAGATGCGCGTGCGGGTCAAGGTGGTCAGCGAGCCGGCCGCCATCCGCAACAAGACGTTCTCGGTGATCCGCGTGCCCTACGGGGACGTGGTCACCGTGGCCTGCGAGGCGCAAGGGGAGCCCCCGCCCAGGGTCACCTGGCTGTCTCCCACCCACCGGCTCATCCCCGCCTCGTCCGACAAATACCAGGTCTTCCAGGACGGCACGCTCCTCATCCAGAAGGCCCAGCGCTCCGACAGCGGCAACTACACGTGCGTGGTCAGGAACGGCGCCGGCGAGGACCGGAAGACCGTCTGGGTCCACGTCCACGTGCAGCCGCCCACCATCAACGGCTACCCCGAGGCCGTCACCACGGTGCGGGAGGTGGCCCCCGGCGGGAGCCGCAAGCTCATCGACTGCCGGGCGGAAGGCGTGCCCGCGCCGCGCGTGCTCTGGGCCTTCCCCGAGGGCGTGGTCCTGCCCGCGCCCTACTACGGAAACCGCATCACCATCCATCGCAACGGAACCCTGGACATCAGGAGCCTGCGGAGGAGCGACTCGGTGCAGCTGGTGTGCATCGGGGCAACGAGGGCGGGGAGGCCCGCCTGGTGGTCCAGCTCACCGTCCTGCAGCCCCCGGAGAAGCCCGTCTTCCACGACCCGCTCAGCGAGAAGATCACGGCCACGGCCGGCCACACCATCAGCCTCAACTGCTCGGCCGCGGGCACCCCGCCGCCCGCGCTGCTGTGGGTCCTCCCCAACGGGACGGAGCTGCGGAGCGGCCAGCGGCTGCACAGGTTCTTCCACAAGGGGGACGGCCGGCTGCACATCAGCGGCCTCTCGGCCGAGGACGCCGGCGCCTACCGCTGCGTGGCCAGCAACTCGGCGGGCCGCACGGAGAGGCTGGTGTCCCTGAAGGTGGGGCTCAAGCCCCAGACGAGCAAGCGCTACCACAACCTGGTGAGCATCGTCAACGGGGAGACCCTGCGGCTGCCCTGCGTCCCCCCGGGCGCCCGGGGGACGCGCCCCTCCTGGACGCTGCCCAGTGGCGTGGTGCTGGACGGCCCGCAGGTGCGCGGACGCTTCGCCGTCTGGGAGAACGGCACCCTCACCGTGCGCGATGCCTCGGTCTTCGACCGGGGCACCTACGTGTGCACCGAGGACGGTGAACACGGCCCTTCCGTCGTGAGCGTCCCGGTGATCGTCATCGCCTACCCTCCGCGGATCACCAGCGAGCCCACGCCGGTCATCTACGCCCGCCCCGGCAGCGTCGTGAAGATGAGCTGCATGGCCATGGGCATCCCCAAAGCCGAGATAAGCTGGGAGCTGCCCGACAAGTCGCATCTCACCGCGGGGACTCAGCCGCGTCTCTATGGCAACAGATTCCTGCACCCGCAGGGATCCCTAACCGTCCAGCAGGCCACCCAGAGAGACGCTGGATTCTACAAATGCACTGCGAAAAACCTCCTGGGCAGCGACTCTAAGACCACCTACGTCCACATCTACTGAAAGGCCACACGGGGCGGCCAGGACTCCACCTACGTCCCCTGAAAGTGAAGATGTTTGTCGTTCAGTCGTGCGGGACTCTCTGCGACCCACACTCCCTGGACTGTAGCCTGGCAGGCTCCTCTGTGCATGGGATTCTCCAGGCGGGAATATTGGAGTGGGTTGCGATCACTTAGGAAATTAAAATGCAGGCTGCTTTGAGGGGTGGGAGGCGGCGGTCACAGCTGGGTCCAGAAGGTCAGAGCTCAGAAAGGGTTTGTCTCGCGCCACGGTGGCGTGACAGGAAAGACTGAAGGCAGGAGGAGAAGGGGGTGACAGAGGATGAGATGGTTGGATGGCATCACAGACTCAGTGGACATGAGTTTGAGCAAGCTCCGAGGAGATGGTTAAGGACAGGGAGGCCTGGCGTGCTGCACTCCGTGGGGTCGCAAAGAATCAGACACAACTTAGCGACTGAATAACAAACCACAGTGGCGGCCCCTCCCCAGGTCGGTGGGTTGCAGGCTCACGTTCACCTTGACCCACGCTTGAGGATGAGAGGAAACAACCGCGAACGCTGTAAGGAGGTGTCTGCAGCTATTGGGGGAACTTGTGACATGTTTACAGAATGCCAAGTGCTCGGGTCTGGCTTTTCACGGGCCTTGGGTACGGATCTCAACTTCTGAGATACCAGAAGTTCTGGTTCCACCCTGCCGATTGAACGAGCGTCTGTAGGATCACCAGGGAGCACTCACTGCAAATAAATCATAGAGATTCACCGTGCCTTGCTACCTGCCTGTAAAATGTGTTCCCTAGTTAACCTGCTGCAGTTTCAACACCATAGACCCTTCTAGAACGAGTATCCATCTTTCTGTTATTTCAACATTCCGCTTTGCCCAGCAAGGGCTGAGAACCACAATGACTGAATTCCCGCCCTCGCCCCCCCACGTACAAGTCTCATACAATACATCTCGTTTTATAACAATGCTTTCTTCCTGGAACTCACTTTTTATATAGTGTTTTATATATATATATATTTTTTTTTCTTTCTAATCAGACGATGAGAGTAGAAAGCAAAAGACGTACTTTCTGTCTCATTAAAAATAATAAATTATTGGTCTTTACAAGACTTGGATACATTAGCGCAGGCATGGAAGTTCAGGCGAAGCAAGTTTCCTCCTCAACTTGCTTCAACTTCATGAACCACGAAGATATTACTGTTCCCAGGGATCCTGCGGTGGGGGGAGGGGAGTGACATATTGAATTTCCTTGTTTATAGTAAAGTTTATCCCATGAAAGTTTTAGGGACATGAGAGGACACAGAACAGAAAGCAAAGCTGTGGCCCCAGAGAATAAACCCCCTGCCTTCTGGACAAGCCCGGAAATTGCTTTCTTCCTCTCCACTTGTGTCCACCGAAAGTTGACTTTCCATGACTGCTCTGCTGTATTCTTAAGATCCATGTAATGTACATTGGATAATAAAATAATATTTCCCAAAGAGCCAAGCAGTCACGAGAGTGATATTTTTCAAGGGCAAAAGCACATGAGTTGCATTTGAGTTTTACATCAGGTTGGTTGATTTCACTTCCCTGGTGAACCAGTGGTTAAGGCTTTGAAGATCCCACATGCCTCGGGGGTCAAAAAACCCAAACCTAAAATGGAAGTAGAACTGTAAGAAATTCAGTAAACACTAAAAATGGTGGGCCACGTCAAAACAAACAAATAAAACCTTAATCAGATCGGTTAAAAATTGCTTTTATCCACCACACTGGAATTACTCCATTCTCTGCAACTCTTTTTATTACAAAGACACTTGAGTCCAAGGCGGGTGGTTCTGGCGACCCCTTTGAAGAAGAAAGGGTGGAAACAGTTCTGATCTGAACCAAGATAATTTGAGGCTGAAATAATGGTGTCCCGGCAGTCCTTCAGCTGATTTTTTTAGGAAAGAGACATCCTGGGTGCATGTGCTGGGCATATTTTTGCCTTTCCGCGCCGAGAAGCAGGTAAAAAGCAAGACAAGTGTTTGGGAAGAAGGTGAGTTTTCACCATGCCGCCAGTCTGGAAAGAAATAGCCGTCACTGAAGCAAAAGAGAGCTTGCCTTCCCACCGTCCTGGGAAGCGTGGATGCTGTCTTTCATGATGATGAAAGAGATGACATAAAATATATAGGATAGGAAAGCGCTAAATGATAGATGAGATAAATAGGTATGTGGATAGATGAATATGTATAGAAAGGTGATACATATATAGTAGGTGATACATACGATTCATAGACAATATCTGATACACAGATACAGAGAGATGTGTGGACGGATGCATGGATGAATTATGGAAATAGCTATGCAGACAGACGATTGAGACATACCTATACAGTAGATAGATAATAGATACCAGCTAGCTAACTAGCTACATGACAATGAAAATAGATATATGGGTATCTATTATCAAGGATGGATGAATTCCTTGTTTTAAGCCACCCAGTTTGGTGTAATCGGTTACAGCCTTCCTGAAAAACTCAGCTCTTAAAAATTTTCTAGTAAAGACAATCACAGTGAGACGTACTTAGATACTTCAAACCTGAGTCAGCAGATAAAGAATTTGCCTGCAGTGCAGGAAATACAGGAGACCTGGGTTCGATCCCTGGGTTGGGATCGATCCCCTGGAGAAGGGCATAGCACCCCACTCCAGTATTCTCGCCTGGAGGATCCCACGGACGGAGGAGCCTGGTGGAGGCTATAGTGCATGGGGTCACAAAGAGTCAGACATGACTGAACCGACTCAAGTATGCATTGCTGTTTCCAGAATTCTTCATGTTACTCCCCTCCAGTTTAAGATGCCTATGGTTTGCAAAGCACTTCCAGGCACTGTATACCACGGAGACTTCAACAGTGTCCTTGGAAAGGCTGACACTCCACGATCCCCAAGCCGGGGGGCCCCGGGTTCGATCCGTGGTCGGGGAACTAGGTTCTGAGTGCTACCAATAAGACTTTGAATGCCACAAGTCAAGATCCCCTGTGCCCCAGCTAAGACCCCGTGCAGCCAGATCCACACATATTTTTAAGAGAATAGAACAAATAAACTGTATTTTGATTTTTACGGTCATAGAAAGATTGGGAGCAGAGACACACTGTTGAGACCCCCTTCAACTTTCCATTATTTAAAAAATAAATGCACACACACGGCTTTTGGAAGAAAAAAATAACAAGGCTATTTTCTCCATTTGGAGAAAGAAATGGCAATCCACTCCAGCATTCTTGCCTGGAGCATCCCATGGACAGAGGAGCCTGGAGGGCTACGGTCCATGGGGTCGCAAAGAGTCAGACACGACTGAGCGACTGACACATTTTCTCCATTAAGATCTGGCAACGTGATTTCAAAAATAATGATAAAAGAAAACAAATCCAAAGACTTCCTGTGTCCTGTGAAGGTTCCTGCAGTCTCTCTCTCTCTCTCTTTTTTTTTATTGCTTTATGGTATATAAGCATCTGTGAAATATGTCAAGATAACTCAGTGATAGTTTTTTTGAGTCTGGATGAAGGCTGGGGGTTTATGGGCTTCCTCAAGATTTTTCTCTCAATGATTATAAAAATAGATTCTGTGTAAAAGCATTTTTTTTCCTACTTTTCTTCCTGGACAATGGCAAGAGCCAGAGGTCTATTTTAAGCTGCTAGTTAAAAGGGGAGCTTAAAAGCACAATTTTCAGGGGACAGGATTACTATCCACCACTGTTACATTTTCCTTTTGTTGTTTCTGGAGAGTGAGACTCTTTGTCAAAGCCGGGATTTAAAACCAATAATTAAAAAATAATAGTGATAATCGCCGAGATTTTTCCTACAGAAAATACCGAACTGAGTCCATTTCAAAATGGGAGGAGGGGGAATGATCTTTCTTGATGTCTTTCCAGCAGAAACCAGGAAAATCCTCCCAAGGCCACCCACCAGGAGGCCAGGTTGCTGGAGAGACTGAAAGAATGTAGCCAGACATGAGGAATCCCACAGACAGGGGAGCCTGGTGGGCTACCATCCACAGGGTCACAAAGACTCGGGAAGGACTTAGCAACTAACCAACAATAACAACAAAACACAGATGTGATCGAGGGTGAGGGGCCTTTGGAGAGGAGAAGACCAAATTTCTGTTTTCCCACAGCAAGCTCATACTCTCCTGAGTTTTTGTAAATCCTTATTCTGTAGTAAACGTTGTGTCAGTTCAGTTCAGTCGCTCAGTTGTGTCTGATTCTTTGCGACCCCAGGAATGCACACCACCCACTCCAGTGTTCTTGCCTGGAGAATCCCAGGGATGGGGGAGCCTGGTGGGCTGCCGTCTATGGGGTCGCACAGAGTCGTACACGACTGAAGCAGCTTGGCAGGACCAGGCCTCCTTGTCCATCACCAGCTCCCGGAGTTCACTCAAACTCACGTATAAATAACTATAAACAACAAACACAGGGAAAATGGAAAGCGTAAAACACAAAACTTCCCAGTCATAGTATGTTGTGTGTTAGTCACTCAGGCGTGTCAGATTCTGCAACCTCACGGGTTGTAGCCCGCCAGGCTCCTCTGTCCATGGGATTCTCCAGGCAAGAATACTGGAGTGGGTTGCCATGCCCTCCTCCAGGGGACCTTCCCATCCCAGGGATTGAACCCAGGTCTCCTGCATTGCAGACAGATTCTTTACTGTGTGAGCTACCAGGGACCAAGGGAAAAAAAAAATACTCTGATCAGGCTCAGGTTAAACGCTGGACTGGAAGAAACACAAGCTGGAATCAAGATTGCCGGGAAAAATATCAATAACCTCAGATATGCAGATGACACCACCCTTATGGCAGAAAGTGAAGAGGAGCTAAAAAGCCTCTTGATGAAAGTGAAAGAGGAAAAAGTTGGCTTAAAGCTCAACATTCAGAAAATGAAGATCATGGCATCCGGTCCCACCACTTCATGAGAAATAGATGGGGAAACAGTGGAAACAGTGTCAGACTTTATTTTGGGAGGCTGCAAAATCACTGCAGATGGTGACTGCAGCCATGAAATTAAAAGACACTTACTCCTTGGAAGGAAAGTTATGACCAACCTAGATAGCATATTCAAAAGCAGAGACATTACTTTGCCAACTAATGTCCATCTAGTCAAGGCTATGGTTTTTCCAGTGGTCATGTATGGATGTGAGAATTGGACTGTGAAGAAGGCTGAGCGCTGAAGAACTGATGCTTTTGAACTGTGGTGTTGGAGAAGACTCTTGAGAGTCCCTTGGACTGCAAGGAGATCCAACCAGTCCATTCTGAAGGAGATCAACCCAGGGATTTCCTTGGAAGCAATGATGCTAAAGCTGAAACTCCAGTACTTTGGCCACCTCATGCGAAGAGTTGACTCATTGGAAAAGACTCTGCTGCTGGGAGGGGTTGGGGGCAGCAGGTGAAGGGGATGACTGAGGATGAGATGGCTGGATGGCATCACGGACTCGATGGATGTGAGTCTGAGTGAACTCCGGGAGTTGGTGATGAACAGGGAGGCCTGGCGTGCTGCAATTCAAGGGGGCTCAAAGAGTCGGACACGACTGAGCGACTGAATTGAACTGCACTGAACTGATGCAAAAATTAGACACACACACTGGAAAAGACCCTGATGCTGGGAAAGATTGAAGGCAGAAGAAGGGGACAACAGAGAATGAGATGGTCGGATGGCATCACCTACTCAGTGGACGTGAGTTAGGACATCCCTGGGTCAGGAAGATCCCCTGGAGAAGGGCATGGCACCCCACTCCAATATTCTTGCCTAGAGAATCCCGTGGACAGAGGAGGCTGGCGGGCTGCAGTCCATGGGGTCGCAGAGAGTCAGACATGTGTGAAGCAATTTAGCATGCACGCGTAGCGATTGGCGCGTTTATTTCCCACATTAACAATATGACTGTGTTTCCCCATGTCGTCAGTCAGACTAAGACCCGGTTCAGTGCACATGCCGTTAAGAGTTGAATCCTCTCTCGGTGCCCGTTGTTCCACGTTGAGCCATCTCTGCAAAGGCTCTCCCATAAATCTCTGACTCCCGAGATGGATCTCTGCAACCCTGAAGGGTGTGAACAAGTTTAAGGTTCTTGCCAAGCATTCGGGAAGTGCCTCACAAAACCCGACACGGTTTTCCAATTTCTGTTGCCACCGTACTGGCGTAGAATGATACTGTGTTTCCAAACATTCTGCCCAAGAACTGTTCTCATTTTAAGAACCGCTAATTTCACTCAGAGATAGCCACGTATTTCTCTCTTTCATGCTTGTTCATTAACAAGTCAAAATACATAACTTGTCCATTTCACAACGGAATTATGAGCTTTGGAGCTGTTTATACTTTCCTCTCTGAGCAATGACAGTAATTTACACAACAAGGCATGTCCTAAATACCACAAATACACAACAAGGCATTAATATTTGTTCTAAGCATCACAAATACTTGTGATTTTTAGTCATGTTTTCCAGATTTGTTTGTAGTAAGGCAGTTTTTAAAGACAGCATTTTTAAATTGTTTGTAGGTTGAGAAATAAGAAAATACCTCTCATTTTCTTCCTCTTGCATTCTTTTTTTTTTCATTTTTTAAAAAATTCTTTTGCTACGTTTAGGAAGTGCTTCATTCTGAGATTAAATCTCCTCCTCCGAGCTTTTAAGATATTTTTCACTTTCAAATATCAAAACTGAGAACATTTGTAACGCACTTAGCTCTAAGGTATGAGATGAAAAATCTAATTTTTTTGACCAATGAAACCATTTTTTGTAACGCCAGGTATTGATGTGTTATTTCCCCAGCGATCAGAAGTTCTTCTCACATTAAATACACCTGCAGGCGTCTGTTCTCTGGCTTATCATAGAGTGTTTTAGACCATATTTTAATGACAACGCAAATCTCATATGTTAATATGGCAGTGCAAGTCTCTCAATATTTTCCATAGTGCCATCTACATTCTTGCCCAATTTTGCTTCGAGATAAATTTGAAGGATCAAGATCTCACAACAAAAAGTCATCAGCATTTCAATTGGAATTTTTTGAAAATACAGATTAGTTTTGCAATATTTACATATATATGTATATATTTATGTATACATTTGAGGTTAAATCTTGCCACAGAACGATATGAGTTGCACTTCCCATATCTTTTAAAGCATTTAACATTTTTTTTCAATCTTTAAGTTTCTCCCTTTATTAAAGAATTAAAAATTCTTTATGAGAGAATCAGAGGGACTTCCCTGGTGGCCCAGTGGCTAAGGATCCCCTTTGCAGTGCCAGGGATGCCAGTTTTATTGGGGAACTAAGCTCTCACATACCGTGGAGCAGCTAAACCCGTGTTCCAAAGCTAGACAGCGTGCTGCAAGAAGAGATACCTTATGCCCCAACTAAAGCCAGATTCAGTCTAATAAAGAAAATAAAATCACTGAGCTAATTCAACAAGTGAGCAGCTAAAAACTTAAGTAGAGTGACGTGTTGCTGTTACATGTCTTCGACGTGTTGCTATCCACAGAAGCAGATAATAAGCACTTCATATCTACCAGATGGCACCCCACTCCAGTACTCTTGCCTGGAAAATCCCATGGACAGAAAAGCCTGGCGGGCTACAGTCCGTGGGGTCACAGAGAGACAGACACGACTGAAGCGAGTTAGCACACACGCAGTACTGGCCATTCATCCCAAAGTCGTGGCTGACAACAGAAATTCTGGTGGGTAATTGCCAGGGTCCAGCCCCAGTGGATCCAGAGTAATTTGAAGGGGAGACAGACTAGGCATCCTAGGAAGAACTTATTTAATTACAGATAGAGAGGGATTAGAAAATTAGCAGAGAAAAAGAGGCTAAATAACTTGGTTTACGTGGAATACCAATCCCAACCTACGGAGGATAACGTGTCTGGAGGAGCATTACCTATGTGGAGCTCAGAATTCTGCCTCTGCTTCTCATTCTAGCTGATGCTCTAAAACAAAGAATCAAGGACTTTTCTACTCAAGAAAATTTACCTCTGGCCGCACAAAGCAAATATTAAGAATCTTTCTAGAAATATAGATGGCCAATAAGCACAGGAAAAGATGCTCAACTTTGCTAATTATTAGAGAAAATGCAAATCAAAACTACAATGAGAGGGGGGAAAAAAACTACAGTGAAGTATCACCTCACACCAGTCAGAATGGCCATCTTTTTTTCTTAAGGCTCCGTATAACAAACGCTGAAGAGGGTGTGGAGAGAAGGGAGCCCTCTTATGCTGTTGGTGGGAATGTTAATTGGTGCAGCCACTACGGAAAACAGTATGGAAAGTGAAATCACTCAGTCGCGTCCGACTCTTTGCAACCCTTTGGACTGCAGCCCACCAGGCTCCTTTGTCCGTGGGATTCTCCAGGCAAGAATACTGGAGTGGGTTGCCATTTCCTTCTCCAGGGGATCTTCCCGATCCAGGGATTGAACCCCAGGTCAATCCCACATAGTAGGCAGACACTTTGCTGTCTGAGCCACCAGGGAAGCCCAGTATGAAGATTCTGCAAAAAAAAAAAAGAAAGTAAAAAGAGAACGACCCTATGAGTCAGCAGTCCTATTCCTGGGCGTATATCCAGATCAAACTTAATGCAAAAAGATCCATGCACCCTAACATTCACAGCAGCACTATTCGCAATAGCCAGGACATGGAACCAACGCAAGTGTCCAGCAACAGAGGAGTGGATAATGAAGCCGTGGTACCTATATGCCACAGACTATCACTCAGCCCTGAAAAGGAATAAAAGAATGTCATCTGCTGCAACACAGAGGGACCTAGAGATGGTCATACTGAGCAAAGTGACTCAGACAGCAAAATATAAATACCATATGATATCAGCTATACATGGAATCTAAAATATGACACAAGTTATCTATGAAACCGAAACAGACTCACAGAACAGATGTGTGGTACCTTTATGCCACGGACTATTACTCGGCCCTGAAAAGGAATAAAAGAATGTCATCTGCTGCAACACAGAGGGACCTAGAGATGGTCATACTGAGCAAAGTGACTCAGACAGCAAAATATAAATACCATATGATATCAGCTATACATGGAATCTAAAATATGACACAAGTTATCTATGAAACTGAAACAGACTCACAGAACAGATGTGTGGTACCTTTATGCCACGGACTATTACTCGGCCCTGAAAAGGAATAAAGAATGTCATCTGCTGCAACACGGAGGGACCTAGAGATGGTCATACTGAGCAAAGTGACTCAGACAGCAAAATACAAATACCATATGATATCACTTACATTTGGGATCTAAAATATGATACAAATAAAGTTATCTACAAAACCGAAACAGACTCACAGAACAGATGTGTGGCTGCCGAGGGGGGCTGGAGCATGGAGGGGTTGGGAGTTTGGAATTAGATGGGATCCGAGTCTCTAAGGGACCTTTCTGTAAAGACCTGAGTTTCCAAGATTTCCCCGAGGACGTGAAACCTCAGCGGTGACCGAGTCACCCACCCAGGACTCTCCACGGACCCTGCGAAGATGTAAACAACTGCTTCCTAACTGGAATTCCCTGCATCGAATGCAGAGAGACCACTTTTCCTCTAAACAGCTAGCGTGCCGCAATAAACAGAAGGCGCTTCAGGAAGAACCGCCAGGCCTCAGAACTGAGTAATAAAGATTCACTCCTCCGAGAGAAGCCTGAGATGAAAGCGCAGGATATATGATTTCTAGTGGAATCTGCACGGGGGCCTCTCAAGCCACCAATCTCATCAGCAACATTCTCGGGGTCGAAGCTTCCCGGGTTCTGTGTTTTTCCCTCCAATTCCGGGCCTTTGGGTTTCCAGATTCTATTATTGTTTCTGCGTAGCAGAGAACTCCAATGGAAAAGAACTCTTAATGAGTTCCACATGGGTTTGAAAAAAAAAACCCAGAATAATAAAAGCCAAACTTGGAATAATTCATAGCCTCTCACTTCTGACCCAAACCCTGCAGATGTGCCTGTGCTTAGGAACTTGGAAACTTCTCTTTTCCTCTCTGACTCTTACAGGCTTGGGTTTATAAGGTACAGGTAGCAATAGGTTTTGCTCTTACCGGGCATCGTTTATGTTAGCTTCGTGCCACCAAAGTGCCGTTTTTTTTTTACTGTGTTGGTGTTAAAATAGCTGAGGAGACGGCATGCCAGCACGTTTATGAACTGAGTTACAAATTCCGAGCTGTAGAGTTCCACCAGTAGTCTGCTTTGCCTGGAGTTCTTAGACACGAGAATTTCGTGTCCTTACGTATACATCAAATTCCTTCATTTGCAACTTCTCATCCTTCCTGAAGATTTACTACTGGTGATCAGTTCATAATGTGGTGGCAAGAATGAGTGAGATATACCAGCGACCCCAGGGATGAAATCGACCACCAACTGAGTGTTCAGTAAAAGGAGTAATTGAGTTTTCTTTTTCTTAAAACTTTTTACTTTATACTGGAGTATAGCCAGTTAATAATGTTTTGATAGTTTCAAGTGGACAGCAAAGGGACTCAGGCATACATATACACACATCTTTTCTCCCTTGCTGCTGCTGCTGCTAAGTCGCTTCAGTCGTGTCCGACTCTGTGCGACCCCATAGACAGCAGCCCACCAGGCTCCCCCATCCCTGGGATTCTCTAGGCAAGAACACTGGAGTGGGTTGCCATTTCCTTCTCCAATGCATGAAAGTGAAAAGTCAAAGGGAAGTCGCTCAGTCGTGTCCGACTCTTTGCGACCCCATGGACTGCAGCCTACCAGGCTCCTCTGTCCATGGGATTTTCCAGGCAAGAGTACTGGAGTGGGGTGCAGTGAAGTCACTCAGTCGTGTCCGACTCTTTGTGACCCCGTGGACTGCAGCCTACCAGGCTCCTCTGTCCATGGGATTTTCCAAACTCTCCTTAAACAATTTTAAATCTTTATTTTATTGAAGTACACTTGATCTACACTTGTGTACATTTTTGCCCTGCAGCAGATTGACTCACTTATACATGCATAAACATCCTCTTTCATATTCCTATCCATGATCATTTATCAGAATATTGGACAGAGTTCCTTGTGCTATACAGGAGAACTTGCTGTTTATCCATACTGCACATGTTCAGTTCAGTTGCTCAGCTGTGTCCAAGTCTGTGTGACCCCATGGACTGCAGCATGCCAGGCCTCCCTGTCCATCACCAGCTCCTGGAGTTTGCTCAAACTCTCGTCCATCGAGTCAGTGATGGCATCCAACCATCTCATCCTCTGTTATCCCCTTCTCCTCCTGCCTTCAATCAAATTGAGTGAGAAAGGATTCATAGAAGAAGGGTCAGTCCCAGAGGGTTGTGATTTGGTCAAGCAGAGATGGGGCTTCCCAGGTGGCTCAGTGGTAAAGAGTCCACCAACAGCAGGAGATGCAAGAGACGCAGGTTCAATCCCCTGCGAGGTAGGAAGATTCCCCTGGAGGAGGAAATGGCAACCCACTCCAGTGTCCTTGCCTGGAGAGTCCCATGGACAGAGGACTTTGGTGGTCTATAGTCCATGGGGTGGCTAGAATTGGAGACAGCTGAGCCACTAAACACAAGAAGTACAGATTGTGGGCAAACATCCCTGCCAGAACATTGTCCTGAGGAAGAGACAGTATGTGGATCCTGGGTCTTTGAGAAACAGTGAACAGTGCAATTTAGCTTAGATCTGAGTCTCACGGAGTGTGAGGTGGAAGAGGACTCTGATGGAGCCTGTGTGCTGAGTTTTGGCGAATTGCCCCATAGGAAGAAGTGCATAGTCAGTGTGGAATAGCTGTGGGCGATTCTGTTTCCTTTAGACTTCATGTCCTCGATTGTTTACCAACTAAGGAATTGGACTGTGAAGAAGTCTGGGCGCCGAAGAATTGATGCTTTTGAACTGTGGTGTTGGAGAAGACTCTTGAGAGTCCCTTGGACTGCAAGGAGATCCAACCAGTCCATTCTGAAGGAGATCAGCCCTGGGATTTCTTTGGAAGGAATGATGCTAAAGCTGAAACTCCAGTACTTTGGCCACCTCATGCGAAGAGTTGACTCATTGGAAAAGACTCTGATGCTGGGAGGGATTGGGGGCAGGAGGAGAAGGGGATGACAGAGGATGAGATGGCTGGATGGCATCACTGACTCGATGTAACTGAGTCTGAGTGAACTCTGAAAGATGGTGATGAACACGGAGGCCTGGCGTGCTGCAATTCATGGGGTCGCAAAGAGTCGGACACAACTGAGCGACTAAACTGAACTGAACTGAACTGAAGGGCCTTCAAGGAAGTTAATTCGGTGGGGAGGGACGTCCCTGGTGGTCCAGTGGTTAAGACTTTGCTTTCTAGTGCAGGGGGTGTGGATTCAATCCCTGGTCAGGGGGCTAAGATCGCACATGCCTCGTGGCCAAAAAAAAAGTAAAAAATAAAAAACAGGAAACAGAAACAGTATTGTAACAAATTCAATAAAGGCCATTATAACAAAATTTAATAAATAATTTAAAATGTTCCACATTCAAAAAAATCTTTAAAAAAAAGGAAAGAAAATTAACATGAACATGATAAATTGGATTGATTCCCATTGGGAAAAGTTAATAGAGTTCATGCATTTGATCCCTGGGCTGGGAAGATCCCCTGGAGGAGGGCATGGCAACCCACTCCCGTATTCTTGCCTGGAGAATCCTGTGGACAGAGGAGCCTGGTGGGCTACAGTCTATGGAGTCGCAAAGAGACACCACTGAATCGGCTTAGCCTGTACGCACAGGCACGTCCTTTAGTAAGAAGGCGGAAGTTGAAAGATGAAGCCGTTATTTTTTTCCCAGATGTTGAGCTGATACCATCAGGCTGATTTCACTAGAAATGAACTAGATTCTATTCACTGTCACCAGATTCAGAAATAATTACTTTGTTAAAAAATGTATCTCTTCTGTTATTTCAAAGTTTACCTTTTTCGACTATTATATACTTATCGATATGATCAGAAAAATCATTGGAGAAGGTACCCACTCCAGTATTGTTGGGCTTCCCTGGTGGGTCAGCTGGTAAAGAATCCGCCTGCAACGTGGGAGACCTGGGTTTGATCCCTGGGTTGGGAAGATCCCCTGGAGAAGGGAAAGGCTGCCCACTCTAGTACTCTGGCCTGGAGAATTCCGTGGACTGTAGTCCACGGGGTCACAAAGAGTTGGACACAACTGAGCGACTTTTACTTGAACTAAAGACACCGAAAGAATAATGGGTACACAATGAGGCCCTGTTACAGAGCATACGGAGCTATATTTAACACCCTATGATAAAACATCATCGAGAAGAATATACATTATGAACTCAATCACTTTGCCATACAGTAGAAATGAACAATTTACATCTACTGTAAAGTAAGCCTGGCGTGCTGCAGTCTATGGGGTCGCGCGGAGTCGGACACGACTGAGCGCCTGAACTGAACTGGAATCAACTATACTTCCCCTTAAAAGCATGCCAGTCACAGTCATAGACAGAAGGTCAAACAGTGGTCGCCAGGGGCTGAGGGTAGAGAGGAATGGGGATGGATCATCTAGTGGGTACCAAGTTTCAGCTTGAGAAGATGCAAAGGCTCTTGAGATGGATGGTGGTAATGATTTTGCAATACGGACAGACTAAATAATACTGAACTGTGTGCTTAAAAAAAATGCTTACAATGGTAAATTGGATGCTGCATTTTACCACAATAACAATGTTTTCAAGGCCTTCCCTGGCGGTCCCGTGGTTAAGAATCTGCACTTCAAATGCAGGGGGTCGGGCTGAGGGTCTGAGCCCTGTTTGGGGAACAGGATCCTATATGCTTTGCAGGGCAGCCAAAAAAACCGACAAAGTTTCAGTTATAAAATGGATACATGTATGCATGCTCTGTCGGAGTGTCTGACTCTGCGACCCCCCGTGGACTGTAGCCCTCCAGGCTCTTCCGTCCGTCAGTAGGATTCTCCAGGCAAGAATACTGGAGTGGGTTGCCGTTTTCTTCTCCAGGGGATCTTCCAGACCCAGGAATCAAACTCACATCTCCTGCCTTGGCAAGTGGATTCTTTTACCACTGAGTTATCAGGGAAGCTAAAACGGACACATGCCCTTGATGAAATAAAATGAAATAAAATAAAAATGCATACATTGGGGGGAAAAAAGTTCCAAAAGAAGGATTTGATTTTGAGGGCAAAAATCAAACCGTAGCTGGCTCAGTGAGAATTTCCAGCAATCACCAATGCATGCTCTGCCATGTCAGGTTCAGCTGCTTCAGTAGTGTCCGACTCTGTGCGACCCCATGGACTGCAGCCCTCCAGGCTCCTCTGTCCATGGGATTCTCCAGGCAAGAAGACTGGAGTGGGTTGTCATGCCCGCCTCCAGGCTGGCTGATACATACAAAGTCATAAACCGGAGATTCTTATTTTGATTTCAAGATGCTTTGTCACAACCGCAAACGTCTGCTGCTTGCAGACTGGGGAAAGGTTTATTATTAGCCTCCTACAAAATCTTTCTCATGTGGCCCGAGTGGAGGCCATAAAGAACCCCCACCCAGAAAAACCGTCCATTGCTACAAAAGCCAGGAACATCCAGAAGCAAAGTCCTGCCTGGCCTGCAAGGCTACGTGCCTGGACGTAGGGGACCCCGAGGGATTGCTCGCAGAGGTGGCCGCCCCAGAGGACCTTGGCTCTCCGTCAGGGACAGCAAGAGACAGGGCTTGCCACACCCCACCCGAGAGTCAGCAAGAAAGGATCGCAGACGCAGAAAACGATGACTCTCGAGCACAGAGAACAGGGCAGTGATTCAGACGACGCTGCTGTTGCTCCTGACTGCAGACGCCAGCAAGGGGAAACAGGCAGGAGATGCGAAAAGAAAAAGAAGGGCACAAGTTTCCTTTGCAAAACCAGGCAAAAGAGAAAAGACCCAGTTGCGTTGTTCAGTCACTCCATCACGTACAACTCTTTGTGACCCCATGGACTGCAGCACGCCAGGCCTCCCTGTCCATCACCAACCCCCAGAGCTTGCTCAGATTCATGTCCATCGAGTCGCTGATGCCATCCCACCATCTCATCCTCTGTCGTCCCCTTCTCCTCCCACCACCCAGCATCAGAGTCTTTTCAAATGCGTCAATTCTTCTCATCAGGTGGCCAGAGTACTGGAGCTTCAGCTTCAGCATGAGTCCTTCCAAGGAACACCCAGGACTGATTTCCCTTAGGATGGACTGGTGGGACCTCCTTTCAGTCCAAGGGACTCTCAAGAGTCTTCTCCAGCACCACAGCTCAAAAGCATCAGTTCTTCAGTGCTCTGCCTTCTTTGTGGTCCAACTCCCACATCTGTGCACGACTCCTGGAAAGACCCCGTGGGCACACACAGAAGACTCTCAAAGAGCGAGTGTTCAGTGCGGCGAATGGAAATCTCATTAGTCTAAACGTTTCAGCGACTTCGATGCCATCTCCGAGCCAGCAAAACCGTCGCCGACTGCCAGCCCATTTGCCAGGATAAATAAAGCCGGCTGGACCCCTCCTGGCTTGGAGAACTGTTTTTCTGCTAAGGGTGGTGCCTAGGAAAGCTTGGGCTTTGACCAAGAGCTCACTGAAGCCACATGCCTGTAGAATGAATCAGGCTGAGGCCAGAATCCCGATGAACACACCAGCAGAGAGAGGACCGGCGTGAGTTATGTGCGTGGGCAGCGGTGGTTAAGTCTGTTAGGCTTGTATTTTCTTTTTCACTGACTGTAACCATGGGAGCCCGAAAGGAAGGGTCGGGCAGAAGGGCTAACCCTGCTGGCGGTTACGGGAAACCCTCCATTCTAATTCTGTTTGGTTTTGTTTCACTCTGAGAGTAACGTGGTGCAAAAATAGGCGAAGTCAGATACACCGGGGGTGCAGAAACGTTTAAACCAAGGTCCCGGGACACAGCATGGGGAGATTAAACGCAGCATAAAAGGAATTCTGTCATTAAAGGGCTACCTGGGGCGGGGCGGGGTGGGGCGTGGCTAGGGGCTCAGTGGTTAAGACTCTCTCTGCCTTCCAATGTGAGGGATGTAGGTTTGATCCCTGGCAAGGAAGCTAAGATCTCATATACCTCCAAGGCAAAAAAAAAAGAGAGAGAGAGATAAACCAGAAGCAATGTGTAGGTGCAGACTCAGGCGTGGCTGACTCCCTGTGACCCCGTGGACTGTAGCCCCGCCAGGATCCTCTGTGCACGGCAATTCTGCAGACAAAAATATTGAAACGGGCTGCTGTTTCCTCCTCCAGGGGATCTTCCTGACCCAAGGATCGAACCCGGGTCTCCTGCGTTAGCAGGCATATTCGTTACCACTGAGCCACCTGGGAAGACCAAAACAGAAACAATCTTGTAATAAATTCAAAAGAGACTTCAAAAAACAATTCACATCAAAAAAAAAAAATTGGGGAAGAAAGGAATACACTGGCATTATTTAGACAAAAAGTTGCATCGAACTCAAATGTATCAAGGCTGCAAATATCTTGAGGTTTCCCTGGCGGCTCAATCAGTAAGGAATCAGCTTACCAGTACAGAAGACCCAGGTTGGATCCCCGGGTTGGGGAAGATCCCCTGGAGAAGGAAATGGCAACCCACTGCGGTATTCTTGCCTGGAGAATCCCATGGACAGAGAGAGGAGCCTGCCGGGCTACAGTCCACAGGGTTGCAGAGTCGGACACGACTGAAGCGACTGAAGCTTTGACTTTATGGCGCCGGGTTTCAATCAACGCAACAAGTGTGCGGGGCTGGAGGTGCATGGTGATGCATGCAAACATATCCAAGCGTAGACCACACAACAAGGGTCTCTGCAGATGCTTGGATGGGGAAGATGTAGTCACTAGCAGGCAGGTAACTGACAGAGAGAGAGCGAGAAACGGCAGGTAATAACATGTGAATGATGCATAGGCAGGAAGGAAGGAGGGGAGGTTGCATTTGCGTGGGGGATCTTGGTAAGGTGTCAGCGGCAAAATGACTTTGGGAGCTGGGGGCTTCTCACTGAAGTAGTCCGTCACCCAGAGAAGGCAGAGAGGGGGTCGGAGGTGACAGTGTGGTCAGAGAGAGAGTGGCAGGGGATGAGGGAAAAAGCAGATGGACCCGGAGGACGTGCAGACGGGAGACTAGGGGGAAAGCCAGCGGGAAGCCCACCAAAGAAGGCTCAGTCAGGTCAATGACCCTCTCGTCCGTTGCAATTGTAGTTCAGTCGCTCAGTCGTGTCCGACTCTTTGGGACCCCGTGGCCCGCAGCACGCCAGGCCTCCCTGTCCATCACCATCTCCCGGAGCTCGCTCACACTCACGTCCATGGAGTCGGTCGGTGATGATAGCTTTGGGGTGTGTTTGTCTGACCTGGGAATCAAGTCCCCGAAGAACCGCTTTCAAGGCTGGAAAATTCCCTAGCTCGTTCAAGCGTCGTCTTTGGGAAAGCAAGAACAGAAGGAAACGGCAGCAGCAACTCTTCCACAGGGTCTGTGTGGAGTGAGCAGAAACAGAGAATAAGGCGTGTAAGACGCTCAGCACCGCGACTGTCAGACAGCTCGCTTCTCAGGGAACAGTGAAACACAGCAACTGGTGCAGGACTCACCAATGACCCAAAGAGTTAGCTGTGTGCATTTATAGAGGCTGACACACTGGAGCTTTACTGATACTCTCTGGTTGCTTTCTAAGCACAGTGCATCTTTGGAGGGAGAATGAAGAGATGTCTGTGTATGCCTGAGTCCCTTTGCTGTCCCCTTGAAACTATTATGACATTATTTATCAGTCATATTGTGGTTCAGTTTCTCAGTCGTGTCCGACTCCTTGTGACCCCATGGACTGCAGCCCGCCAGGCCTCCCTGTGCATCACCAACTCCCCGAGTTTGCAAAAACTCACGTCCATCAAGTCTCTGATGCCGTCCAGACGTCTCATCCTCTGTCACCCCCTTCTCCTCCTTTTCTCTTGAATCCCTCCCAGCATCAGGGTCTTTTCAAATGAGTCAGCTCTTCGCATCATGTGGCCAAAGTATTGGAGCTTCAGCTTCAGCCTCAGTCCTTCCAGTGAACACTCAGGACTGATCTCCTTTAGGATGGACTGGTTGGATCTCCTTGCAGTCCAAGGGACTCTCAAGAGTCTTCTCCAACACCACAGTTCAAAAGCATCAGTTCTTCAGCACTCAGCTTTCTTCATAGTCTAACTCTCACATCTGTATGTGACTGCTGGAAAAACCGTAGCTTTGACTAGATGGATCTTTGTTGGCAAAGTGATGCCTCCACTTTTTAACAGACTGTCTAGGTTCATCATAGCTTTCCTCCCAAGGAGCAAGCGTCTTTTAATTTCATGGCTGCAGTCACCATCTGCAGTGATTTTGGAGCCCAAGAAAATAGTCTCTCACTGATTCCCCTGTTTCCCCACCTATTTGCCATAAAGTGATGGGACCGGATGCCACGATCTCTGTTTTTTGAATGTTGAGTTTTAAGCAGCTTCTTCACTCTCCTCTTTCACCCTCATCAAGAGTCTCTTTAGTTCGTCTTCGTTTTCTGCTGTAAGGGTGGTGGCATCTGCGTATCTGAGGTTGTTGTTATTTCTGTGAT
This sequence comes from Madoqua kirkii, assembly GCA_006408675.1. Classification (NCBI taxonomy): domain Eukaryota; kingdom Metazoa; phylum Chordata; class Mammalia; order Artiodactyla; family Bovidae; genus Madoqua; species Madoqua kirkii. Next base: position 29,246 of record SJYC01047696.1, on the reverse strand, counting down.
GATGTAAGTAGATAGATGATCAAAGAGAGACAGAGACAGATAAGAGCGCTGTGACTCGGATGATGCATACAGAGATGATAAAGAGATAGGTGATGGATAGACAGATGACATTGATAGGTACACATAGAGATAGATGATAGATAAATAGTTGAATAATAGATAGAGGTGATAGATGATAGACAGATGGCATTGATAGGTCAACACACATACAGATGATAAATAGGTGAATAATAGATAAATGATAGTGATAGGTAAATACAGAGAAAGATGGTAGATAAACAGGTGAATAATAGATTATAGACGGATGACAGTGATAGGGAAACACACAGATAGACGGCAGATAAATAGGTGAACATAGATAGATGATATAGTCAGAGACACATAGATGGATGAGAGATGGACAGACAGCTGTGATCTCTGACGCTAAGCCAGGGATTCTCAGCCTCTGCACTGCTGACATCTGGGGGCGGGACAACTCTCTGAAGTGGGGCGTCCTGTGCATCATGGGTGTGGAGCGGCATCCCAGGTCTCTCCCCGGGAGCCCCTTCCCGCAGCGGTGACACCCATGAGCGTCCACAGACAGTCAAAGGCCTCAGGGACGTGGAGATGGCACGGAGTCCCTCCTGCTCCACGGCTGCCCTCTGAGATGCCAGAGCACTCTTCCGCAGCCGTAGACACGCTCCGCCCGACCGTCTCCATTCTATTGCTCAGAATGGCAACCTGGACCAGCTCATCTCCTCGGGCTGCATGGAGCTCGTCAGAGTCCTCGAGAGGGTTTCACACGCCCGCCGTCCTAAGGCCAGTACGGGGTGAACTCTGGCCCCTCCTTAGCATTTTCTGGTCCCCTGTTTTGGTTCTGTGTGACCCCAGGCGAGGCTCAGTGGTCAAGGATCTGCCTGCCAACTCAGGAGAGGCCGGTTCGGTCCCTGGGTCAGGAAGGTGCCCTCGGAAGGAGGAAATGGCAAACCCTCTCCAGTACTCTTCTCTGGAGAATCCCCATAGACGGAGGAGCCTGTTGGGCTGCAGTCCACGGGGGTCACAAAGAGTCGGACATGACTGAGCTTGCACACACGTGACCACAACATATCTAAACGGGGCTCCCTTTGCATGTGTGTCTCCGAGGGGATTACGAACGCTTTGTTTCACCACATCAGACAAAGCCCACAGGCACGACACGGCCATGCGGCGTGATCCAAGTCCCTTAAGATTTTCAGACTCATTATATAGCTCCTCTCTTTGCCTGCCAGGAGAACAGGCGTTCGGGGGAGCTAAACAAACCCAAGTCCAGATGTTGGCTCAGCCCTGAAACTGAACTCCTTTCTGCCAGGATGAAAGAAACGCACGGGATCTGCCTCAGTCCTATGGGTAAACCCAGGGGGCAATACCACTACCAAACCCCTGAGCCTGTGTATGGACCAACAAGGGCATTGGCGAGTTGGCAGTTTTCCAGGTAACCCACCCTGGACCACTGAACTGAACAATTCGAGCAATAAGGCCAGAGTGAATTCCTGCTACAGTTTAACAGCTTGGCCTTTTTCTTCTCAAATGCCCATGTGTATAAACTCCATTTTATGGATCTGAATCTGAGTTTTAATAGCCATCTGATTTTTTTTTTTTTTTTTTTGCTTCCCATGGTGGCTCAGCTGGTAAAGAATCCGCCTGCAATGCGGGAGAACTGGGTTCGATCCCTGGGTTGGGAAGATCCCCTTGGAGAAGGGAAAGGCTACCCACTCCAGTATTCTGGCCTGGAGAACCCCATGGACTGTATAGTCCATAGCGTCGCAAAGAGTCGGACACGACTGAGTGACTTTCACTTACTGTTTCACAAACGAGGTCTACAATATGGATGCATTGATAATTCAGGGGCTCTGGGTGAGAAACAACCCTTCCTCATTATATCTCTACAAATTTAGCTTAAGTGAAGGAGCATCCATTGAGAATCCACCCAATAGGGAAAGAAATTCTTTTTTTTTCCCATTGGGTTACTCCAATGCTCGGTAAGCTGATAAAAGTGAATGATCCTCAGAAAACTGGTGCATTGTTTTTTTTTAAAAGCCCATGATCCCAGCAGGTCATTATTCCATCAAATAAAATCATTTTTCTACCCCTAACCATGTGGCCAATGCTTTTGCTATGCTTTTTTTAATGCAAGAAAAAAAAATATACTCATATACACTCAGTAGATAGATATTCAGGCTTCCCTGATAGCTCAGTTGGTAAAGAATGTGCCTGCAATGCAGGAGACCCCGGTTCGATTCCTGGGTCAGGAAGATCCCCTGGAGAAGGGAAAAGCTACTGACTCCAGTATCCTTGGACTTGCCTTGTGGCTCAGCTGGTAAAGAATCCACCTGCAATGCGGGAGACCTGGGTTTGATCCCCTGGGTTGGGAAGATCCCCTGGAGAAGAGAAAGGCCACCCACTCCAGTATATTTAGATAGATAGATAGATATAGATGATAGGATGGATAAACAGGTAGGTACAGAGGACTGGTAGAAAGATATAACTCATAGAAATGTACATTGCTAGATACAGATAGTAAATAGGAAGGTAAATACATAGGTAGAAAGATGTAGAAGGTACAAATATAGAAATACATGATAGATAGACACAAAGATAATGATAGATATATATACATACATAGGTAAATAGACAGATATAGGCAATAGATAGAGATTATGGAAAGATAGGGCTGCTACATAGATGGCAGATATGATGGGGTGTCTCAAATTGCAGGAAAAAAATCACATCTCCCTTTCTTCTCTGTTTTGAAAACCACAACTTGATTTCAATATGGGTTTTGTTTATTTTAAAGAAGAAAATCGAGCTTGTGTGTTACAAGCCATTTAGTAGTGAAGCTTGCTAGCTTCAAGAGCTGGAAGCAAGGAACTTGAGGCTGCTTTTACCGACAGGAAGTCTCAGATGGGTTACAGATTCAGCTGCGTCTGAGACGACAGCCGAAGCGTGAACTCCCGAGGTGAAGGCGACCACGGGCCGTCAGAAATGCAGCCTGCCCTTCTGTTCGGGGAAACGTCTCGACATGGCCCTGGAAAAATAAACAGTGTTCCCTGAGACTAATGTTACAGACACTCACTTCTGATGTTCCAGATCTAATGTTCGGATCTGTAGCAGGTTACAGATTCAGATACACAAAGTCAGTGTATCTGATTTAGTGAAACGGAAGCAAAATCGCTCTCAGGGTCCAAAGGAATGGTGTAATACAAGAAGGGTGTGCAAAGGTTTTAGGTTCTCGGTGCGTGTCCCGAGGAGGTTTGGCTTCCTCTGGGTTATATTTAGTCTGCGACAGGTAATTAAAATACCATCTTGCCTGCATCGCTTCCACCTGAATGAGTTCCTCAGGAATCTGATATATGCCCAGCGTCGGGACTAAACCTCAGACCCTCCTGTCTGCTTGTCGCCAGGTTAATCTCATGAATAGCATCCTTCGGATGGCCTTCACGTGGAGATAAACCCTTAATCACCACCCACAGTCAGCAGGAACACCACCTCCATGGAACCCAACCGTTAACCCACAGCCACCCCCGTGGGGTCGAAATCATCTCTGAAGCATCTTCCGTTTCCTCCCAAACAAAGGTGACCCCAGCAAGGTCTGACGTGGTTTAATCACTCAGTCGTGTCTGACTCTTTGACAACCCCATGGACTGTAGCCTGTCAGGCTCCTCTGTCCATGGGGTTCTCCAGGCAAGAAGACTGCAGTGGGTTACTTTGCCCTCCTCCAGGAGGATCGTCACCCCCCAGGAACTGAACCCACGGCGTCTCCTGCAATGGTAGGCAAGTTCTTTGCCACTGAGCTACTAGGGACGCGTCCAGCAAAGGTTGCCCCCCACCCCCGAATAAAACAGAAATGGGCTCTGAAGGCCACCAGGTCTGAGCTTCTCACTTTTTTTTTTTTCTCCCAGACAAGTTTTCACTACTGTTGTTTCATCATGGTGCCTGGGTGGAGGGGAGGCGGGCGTGGGGATCTCTATGATTCTACCAGCCTTCTCCCGCCCCGACACTGCTCTCTGTGAAATCCAACTCATTACAGCATTCGCCTGGTATTTCTTGAGGACTCTTCTGTAGCGGGCGTGTTGGACAGGCATGATTCACGGGGCTGAAAGCAGAAAGCAATTCTGTTTCGTCTCCTAGCACACCTTTCTGAGCTTCCCAGGTGGCTCAGAGGTAAAGAACCCACTTGCCGATATTGATGATCTGCTCCGCATTCGATTCCTGGGTCGGGAAGGTCCCCCTGGAGGAGGGAATGGAGACCCACTCCAGGATTCTTGCCTGGGGCATGCCACGGACAGGGTAGCCTGGCAGGGCTACAGTCCGTGTGGTCACAGAGGGTCCGACACGACTTTGTGTAACAACAACCCTCCCTTTCAAATATATTCGGAGGGTGAGAAGGGGGTGTTTTGGAGACATCTGGAGGGAATCTCAGGAGGTCTCTTGAGTTTTTCTTGATTTTTTTTTTTTTTCTGTTTCATCTTCTTCATCCTAACTCCTTCTACAGTCAAATCATATCTTCGCAGGGTCCCGACACTAAAGACAGTCAGGGCACATCCCAGGATGTATGCCTGCTCCTGCATACTCACAACCTCTCTCTCTCTCTCTCTCTCTCACACACACACACACACACACACACACACACACATACACACTGCCATTCTCATCCGCAAACCGACATACCGCCTGCAACAGCCAAATGCCATTTTTTTTTTTTTTTTCTTCCCATGGTGGGTCAGCTGGTAAAGAATCCGCCTGCAATGCGGGAGAACTGGGTTCGATCCCTGGGTTGGGAAGATCCCCCTGGAGAAGGGAAAGGCTACCCACTCCAGTATTCTGGCCTGGAGAACCCCATGGACTGTATAGTCCATAGCATCGCAAAGAGTCGGACACGACTGAGTGACTTTCACTTACTGTTTCACAAACGAGGTCTACAATATGGATGCATTGATAATTCAGGGGCTCTGGGTGAGAAACAACCCTTCCTCATTATATCTCTACAAATTTAGCTTAAGTGAAGGAGCATCCGTTGAGAATCCACCCAATAGGGAAAGAAATTCTTTTTTTTTTCCCCATTGGGTTACTCCAATGCTCGTTAAGCTGATAAAAGTGAATGATCCTCAGAAAACTGGTGCGTTGTTTTTTTAAAAGCCCATGATCCCAGCAGGTCATTATTCCATCAAATAAAATCATTTTTCTACCCCTAACCATGTGGCCAATGCTTTTGCTATGCTTTTTTTAATGCAAGAAAAAAAAATATACTCATATACACTCAGTAGATAGATATTCAGGCTTCCCTGATAGCTCAGTTGGTAAAGAATGTGCCTGCAATTCAGGAGACCCCGGTTCAATTCCTGGGTCAGGAAGATCCCCTGGAGAAGGGAAAAGCTACTGACTCCAGTATCCTTGGACTTGCCTTGTGGCTCAGCTGGTAAAGAATCCACCTGCAATGCGGGAGACCTGGGTTTGATCCCCTGGGTTGGGAAGATCCCCTGGAGAAGAGAAAGGCCACCCACTCCAGTATATTTAGATAGATAGATAGATATAGATGATAGGATGGATAAACAGGTAGGTACAGAGGACTGGTAGAAAGATATAACTCATAGAAATGTACATTGCTAGATACAGATAGTAAATAGGAAGGTAAATACATAGGTAGAAAGATGTAGAAGGTACAAATATAGAAATACATGATAGATAGACACAAAGATAATGATAGATATATATACATACATAGGTAAATAGACAGATATAGGCAATAGATAGAGATTATGGAAAGATAGGGCTGCTACATAGATGGCAGATATGATGGGGTGTCTCAAATTGCAGGAAAAAAATCACATCTCCCTTTCTTCTCTGTTTTGAAAACCACAACTTGATTTCAATATGGGTTTTGTTTATTTTAAAGAAGAAAATCGAGCTTGTGTGTTACAAGCCATTTAGTAGTGAAGCTTGCTAGCTTCAAGAGCTGGAAGCAAGGAACTTGAGGCTGCTTTTACCGACAGGAAGTCTCAGATGGGTTACAGATTCAGCTGCGTCTGAGACGACAGCCGAAGCGTGAACTCCCGAGGTGAAGGCGACCACGGGCCGTCAGAAATGCAGCCTGCCCTTCTGTTCGGGGAAACGTCTCGACATGGCCCTGGAAAAATAAACAGTGTTCCCTGAGACTAATGTTACAGACACTCACTTCTGATGTTCCAGATCTAATGTTCGGATCTGTAGCAGGTTACAGATTCAGATACACAAAGTCAGTGTATCTGATTTAGTGAAACGGAAGCAAAATCGCTCTCAGGGTCCAAAGGAATGGTGTAATACAAGAAGGGTGTGCAAAGGTTTTAGGTTCTCGGTGCGTGTCCCGAGGAGGTTTGGCTTCCTCTGGGTTATATTTAGTCTGCGACAGGTAATTAAAATACCATCTTGCCTGCATCGCTTCCACCTGAATGAGTTCCTCAGGAATCTGATATATGCCCAGCGTCGGGACTAAACCTCAGACCCTCCTGTCTGCTTGTCGCCAGGTTAATCTCATGAATAGCATCCTTCGGATGGCCTTCACGTGGAGATAAACCCTTAATCACCACCCACAGTCAGCAGGAACACCACCTCCATGGAACCCAACCGTTAACCCACAGCCACCCCCGTGGGGTCGAAATCATCTCTGAAGCATCTTCCGTTTCCTCCCAAACAAAGGTGACCCCAGCAAGGTCTGACGTGGTTTAATCACTCAGTCGTGTCTGACTCTTTGACAACCCCATGGACTGTAGCCTGTCAGGCTCCTCTGTCCATGGGGTTCTCCAGGCAAGAAGACTGCAGTGGGTTACTTTGCCCTCCTCCAGGAGGATCGTCACCCCCCAGGAACTGAACCCACGGCGTCTCCTGCAATGGTAGGCAAGTTCTTTGCCACTGAGCTACTAGGGACGCGTCCAGCAAAGGTTGCCCCCCACCCCCGAATAAAACAGAAATGGGCTCTGAAGGCCACCAGGTCTGAGCTTCTCACTTTTTTTTTTTTCTCCCAGACAAGTTTTCACTACTGTTGTTTCATCATGGTGCCTGGGTGGAGGGGAGGCGGGCGTGGGGATCTCTATGATTCTACCAGCCTTCTCCCGCCCCGACACTGCTCTCTGTGAAATCCAACTCATTACAGCATTCGCCTGGTATTTCTTGAGGACTCTTCTGTAGCGGGCGTGTTGGACAGGCATGATTCACGGGGCTGAAAGCAGAAAGCAATTCTGTTTCGTCTCCTAGCACACCTTTCTGAGCTTCCCAGGTGGCTCAGAGGTAAAGAACCCACTTGCCGATATTGATGATCTGCTCCGCATTCGATTCCTGGGTCGGGAAGGTCCCCCTGGAGGAGGGAATGGAGACCCAATCCAGGATTCTTGCCTGGGGCATGCCACGGACAGGGTAGCCTGGCAGGGCTACAGTCCGTGTGGTCACAGAGGGTCCGACACGACTTTGTGTAACAACAACCCTCCCTTTCAAATATATTCGGAGGGTGAGAAGGGGGTGTTTTGGAGACATCTGGAGGGAATCTCAGGAGGTCTCTTGAGTTTTTCTTGATTTTTTTTTTTTTTCTGTTTCATCTTCTTCATCCTAACTCCTTCTACAGTCAAATCATATCTTCGCAGGGTCCCGACACTAAAGACAGTCAGGGCACATCCCAGGATGTATGCCTGCTCCTGCATACTCACAACCTCTCTCTCTCTCTCTCTCTCTCACACACACACACACACACACACACACACACACATACACACTGCCATTCTCATCCGCAAACCGACATACCGCCTGCAACAGCCAAATGCCAGCCACTTTAGACATGATTTGTACTCCGAGTTACTTCCCCACGGGATCAAGGGATTTGAGCTGGCTTCCGATGAACTCACAGCCTCGCCTGGTCGTTTGCCTAAAGACAGGGCAATGCCCAGCAGGTGTGAGACCAGAGAGACCCCCTGAGCTTCCCAGGCGCCTGGAGGAATTTGCATCTCAGTCTTTTAAAACCTCTTAAACGCACACAAGTGAAACCCTGGGGATTCCTTCCATATCTTTAGGGGCTTGGAAGAGTTTTGTAGTTTTGTTTGTTTTTTTCCTTGCTGGAACCTTCTGTTCTTCTTCATGCGATGTATAAAAATGACCTTAAAACCAATCTGTATGTTTCCAAGTGTTCGATCTCTCTATTTTTAAATGTTCATTTTGCTTTTTAGCTTTTAATTTTGTATTGAGGTATAGCTGATGAAAAGCCACTTGGCAGGTGGCTATAGTGGTAAAGAACCCACCTTCCAACGCAGCGGGTATAAGAGATGGTGTTCGATCTCTTGAGTTGGGACGATCTCCTGGAGAAGGCCATGGCAACCCACTCCAGTATTCTTGCCTGGAGAATCCTATGGACCGAGGAGCCTGGTGGGCTATAGTCCAAGGGGTCGCAAAGAGTCAGACACGACCGAAGTGACTTAGCACACACATGCTACTCGTAGCTGGTTAACAACGTTGGGATAGTTGCAGGTGTACGGCAAAGGGACTCAGCCAGGCATATGAAACCCTCCCCAGAAATCCAAGCCCACCCTGTCCACAAACCTCACACAGCTCTCCCCAACAGGTAGTAACAAAGCCAGTCTTTGCAGGAAAGAGAAGGCCAGATCTGCCTTCTGTGTCACAAAATTATCAGTGAGTTCATGCTTAAGAATTTCTTCCCTTGGGAATGTCAGGTGTGGGGGAGAAATCCCAGCTTAAACACTTTTCGGGTAAAAGAGCTCTCAGTTGCTAGTCTTTTGTCCGTGTTTAAGCATCACCGGCTCAGTGGACATGAGTCTGAGCAAGCTCCGGGAGCTGGGGATGGACAGGGAGGCCTGGCATGCTTCAGGCCACGGAGTCACGGAGTTGGACACAACTGAGCGACTGAACTGAACTGAACTGCATTTATTTGTATTGAAATACAGCTGATTGACAATGGTGTGTTAATTTCAGATGTACAGCAAAGTGATTCATGTATGTAGGTATATATGAAAATTGATATTGCCGATTGCTCAGTCATGTCCAACTCTTTGCAGCCCCAGTGGACCGTAGCCCATCAGACTCCTCTGTCCATGGGATTCTCCAGGCAAGAAGACTGGAGTGGGTTGCCATGGCCTTCTCCAGGGGATCTTTCCAACTCAGGAATCAAACCCCTGTCTCCAGCCTTAGCAGGCAGATTCTTTACCACGGAGCCACCTGGGAAACCCATTTATCAGTTCACTCGCTCAGTGGTGTCCAGCTCTTCGAAACCCCATGGACTGCAGCACGCCAGGCCTCCCTGTCCATCACCAACTCCTGGAGTTCACCCAAACTCATGTCTATTGAGTCGGTGATGCCATCCAACCATCCCATCTTCCTCCTTTTCCTCCTTTTCCTCCTGCCTTCAGTCTTTCCCAGCATCAGGGTCTTTTCCAATGAGTCAATTCTATATATAAACTATATATGAGCTGATACATAGTTTATATATATATATATATGTAATTCGTACATGTAAATATTTTTTAAACTCTTTTGTTTATAGTTTCTTACAAGATACATAGTATCTGTGCTCTGCAGTAACTTCTTGTTGTTGATCTATTTTGTATGTAGTTGTACTACGTGTATCTGTTAATCCCACAGTCCTGCTTTATCCCCCCTCTTCCCTTTTCGTAACTGTAACTCCATTCTCCACGTCTGGGAGTCTGTTTCTGTTTTGTAAACAAGCTCATCTGCGTCATTCTTTTCCACACTCCACACATAAGCGATATCACGTGATGTTTGTCTTTCTTTTTCTGTCCTGCTTCACTCAGTAGGACCACGTCTATGAATAATCAGTCGCCTCTCCTCACTGACTTACAGTGCACATAGAAACGTCTAGGTTAGTCGTATCCTATCCTTGGATGCTACACAGACGTCACCCCGTTTAAAGAAGGAGAGAGACACAGAGCAGGACTCAGAGGTCAGGAATCTTGCAGTCGATCGCTCAGACGTCTTTGAACAACGCAGCTGGTTTCCTGGCACCCGGACCCGGAAACTTAGCTCGAGGTTATCAGAGTATAGGAGAGACAAGGGACTCAGCCCGCCTGTCAGCTAGACCACAGACTAGGCAAGGACTCAGCCTGAAGGATGATGCAAAGGGCTTCTTGTTTTTTTAATCACAAATGTTCACAGAACTGCTTTCAACTTCAGCTAAAGAGAGATCATCCAGGAAACAGGCTTTTCAGCAGAGAAGAAAAGAGCTCCTTTGTGGTACATGAGGTTCTGTCCAAACGCTGGGCGTCTTTTTCAGAATAAACAAACTTCAAAGGACCTCTCCCTAATGCCAAGGGAAAGCGCTGTTGAGAGGCGACATTTCACAACCGGGGGTCTGCGATTTAAAATATAAAATAATGCTGACCATTAAGGAAAAAGAAAAAGACTGTCTTGCCTTCCATTTGGAATCAGTCATACATGTGTAAACATACCAGAAAAAAAATTAGGATTTTACTAGGAAGAAAACAAGAAGGGATGTGCAGGAAGCAAAGCATTGTCTCCTTAAGGTTAACTGGTTAGATTCGTCCATGATGTGTTGCTGGGTTTGGTACCTAACTTGAAAGCTAGTCTTTGTGACCTATGAGTCCTCTGTCCATGGGAGTCTCCAGGCAAGAATACTGGGGTGGGTAGCCATGCCCTCCTCCAGGGGATCTTCCCAACCCAGGGATTGAATCCAGGTCTCCTGCATTGCAGGTAGATTCTTTACCGTCTGAGGCACCAGGGAAGCCCAGATTCTGCCATAGCCATCTACTTTTCAGGGAACCCCTGAGTATCTTATGAGAATCCAGGGGAATATGCTAAAGTCCATCCTAAAGGAAATCAGTCGTGACTATTCATTGGAAGGACCGATGCTGAAGCTGAAACTGCAATACTTTGCCCACCTGATGCAAAGAACTGACTCATTGGGAAAGACCCTGATGCTGGGAAAGACTGAAGGCGGGAGGAAAAGGGGACGACAGAGGATGAGATGGTTGGATGGCATCATCGACTCGATGGACTTTGGTTTGAGTAAACTCCGGGAGTTGGTGATGGACAGGGAGGCCTGGCGTGCTGCAGTCTGTGGGGTCGCAAAGAGTCGGACATGACTGAGAGACTGAACTGAACTGAGCTGATGGGGATATACGGCTTTTCTGGGGGAGATCCTTTGGAGGAGGGCATGGCAACCCACTCCAGGATTCTTGCCTGGAGAATCCCGTGGACAGAGGAGCCTGGCGGGCTACAGTCCCTGGTGTTGTAAAGAGTTGGAGGTGACTGAGCGACTAACACACAGTTGATTTACAAGCTATGTTACCCTCCGGTGTACCGGACCTCATTCTCGGGCACACGTGTGCCCGGCAGGGACCCTCTCTGCGTCCGGTGAGGCTCTCTGGCTTGCGTTTCTCTGTGTCCATGTTGGTTGGGACGCTGGGTTCGGCACCCACAGCACCTCTGAGCTGCTGGTACCAGCGGCCTTGAAGCAGAGAAGGGTGCCCACTAGACCCAAAGTGAGACACACAGCCAGGGCCCTGCTGAGATGTCCTGGCCCTGTGAGAACTCAGAAGGGCCAAGAAAGAAAACTCGAGTCCACCTATTTTTGTGTCTAATTTTATTTATTTTATTTCTGCTTGCACTCTGTTGCAGCGAGCAGGGGGCGAGTCTCCGGGGGTGGCAGGCAGGCTGCCCACTGCAGCGGGCTCTCTTGCTGAGGTTCCCACGCTCTGGGACACACAGGCTCGGTAGCTGTGATGCACAGCTTCGTTGCCCTGTGGCGTGTGGGATCTTCCCGGACCAGGGATGGGACCCATGCCCCCTGCATTGGCAGGCGGGTTCGTATCCACTGGACCCCCAGGAAATCCTCGCATCCATCTGCAAAGATGCTGAGACAAGTCTCTCTAAGGAAGCACGCTGCTTCTGTGCACCATGGACTATTACTCGGCCATTAAAAAGAACGCATTTGCATCAGTTCTAATGACGTGAATGAAACTGGAGCCTCTTATATTATACAGAGCAAAGTCAGTCAGAAAAACACAAATACAGGATATTAACGCATATGTTTGGAATTTAGAAAGATGGTAACGGTGACCCTGTATGTGAGACAGCAAAAGAGACACAGAGGTAAAGAACACTTTTTTGGACTCTGTGGGAGAAGGCAAGGGTGAGATGATCTGAGAGAATAGCACTGAAACATGTATATTACCATATGTGAAACACATCGCCAGTCCAGGTTGGATGCGTGAGACAGGGTGCTCAGGGCTGAGGCACAGATGTATAGAACAGACTTTTGGACTCTGTGGGAGAAGGCGAGGGTGAGATGATCTGAGAGAATAGCACTGAAACATGTATATTACCATACGTGAAACACATCACCAGTCCAGGTTGGATGCGTGAGACAGGGTGCTCAGGGCTGGTGTGCTGGGATGACCCTGGGAGATGGGATGGGGAGGGAGGGGAGACGGGGGTTCAGGATTCGGACACATGTCCACCCGTGGCAGATTCATATCAATGCATGGCAAAACCACCACAATAGTGTAAAGTAATTAGCTTTCAATTAAAATTTAAATTTTAAAAATATCCTTGGACATACAAAGAAAAAAAAAAACCACGATGTTTCATCTCCTTGCACGTTTGGGGAAACCGAGTCACGTTTTCCTCATAAAGCACAGGCTTCCTGGCAGGACCGAGGCCCCGAAGGTGTGCTTTCTATAATCGGTCGTCAAGGAAACCAAGACGGCCCCTCATCTGAAACAGCCACGGAAGTAAAGTAAGATCAGAGTCAAGAGCTTGGGAAAGATTTTTCAACACGCATGTCTGCTCAGTGCATCTGATTTTGCCATTTGGGGCCTTAACAGGCACGGCCTCCTTGGGACTATTTAAAGAGTCTGTTAACTGGGAAAAAAAAGCATGTGGTAAGAGTTGCAAGTCAAGTTTTATTTGGGGGCAAAATGAGGACTGGAGCCCAAGAGACAGCACTCAGATAGCTCTGGGAGTCTGTTCCAAAGACCTGTGTCTGCTAGTCGCTCACTCATGTCAGACTCTTTGCAACCTCACGGACTGGAGCCCACCAGGCTCCTCTGTCCATGGGATTCTCCAGGCAAGAAGACTGGAGTGGGCTGCCCTTTCCTTCTCCAGGGGAATCTTCCTGACCCAGTGTCTCCTGCATTGGCAGGTGGATTCTTTACCCTGGAACCACCTGGGAAGTCCAAAGCGGCAGCGGGAAAGGTCAATATACATATATTTGATTGTGATGAATCAGAGACTTCAGGACAGCAAGCAAGAAATGGTTCGAAAAAGTTCCTCCTAGTCTCCTAAAGCCTTTCCTAGTCAGGAGGGAAGGCCGGCACCGTGAAGGATTTTCAGGCTTTTCTAGATAGTAGGAGATGCAAGAACTGGGCTCGTGAAATAGGCTCCTGAGACTCTTTAACCATCTGAAGACCTGTCCTGCCAGGTTTTAACCCGGAACACAGATGCCTGATGTCTGCTCTCCACCCAGAACTCCTTTCAGGGGGTGTTGAAGGTCAGCAGCTGCAGCAGCAGCTGATTTAATCCTCGTAGAGATGGACGGCAGGTCCCCACATCCAGGGTGCCTACATCCAGGGTGTAGTTGGCAGTCTAAGGGAGTCAGACAAAATCCTAGACTCCTAAGTGGATATAACAAGGCTTGAAAAAATATGCAAGCTTCTGCTGGCTCTTTATAATATTGACAGTGGAAACACCAGCCTCGTTAAAAATCACCCTCTCACCCGTGTACCCCCGTGTTCATCGCAGCGCTGTTTATAGTGGCCAAGACTTGAAACCTAGATGTCCATCAGCAGACGAATGGATAAGAAAGCTGCGGGACAGATATACAGTGGAGTACTGAAGTGAACATGAAGTCGCTCAGTCGTGCCTGACTCTTTGCGACCCCGTGGACTGTAGCCCTCCAGGCTCCTCCATGGCTATTAAAAAGAATGTATTTGACTCAGTTCTACTGAGGTGGATGAAACTGGAGCCTGCTATACAGAGTCAAGTAAGCCAGGAAGAAAAACACCAATATAGCATATTAACACATATGTGTGGAATTTCGAAAGATGGTCACAATGACCCTGTATGTGAGACAGCAAAAGAGACACAGATGTAAAGAACAGACTTTTGGACTCTGTGGGGTGTCCAAGGCGAGGATGGGATGATCTGAGAGAATAGCATTGAAACATGTATATTATCATATGTGAAACAGATCGCCAGTCCAGGTTCGATGCATGAGGTAGGGTGCTCGGGGCTGGTGCACCTGGCTGACCCAGAGGGATGGGATGGGCAGGGAGGTGGGAGGGGGTTTCAGGATGGGGGACACGTGTACACCCACGGCTGATTCATGTCAGTGTATGGCAAAAACCACTACAATATTGTAAAGTAATTGCCTCCAAGTAAAATAAAAAAAATAATAATAAAATGAAAACCACTGGATCTTGAAAAAAAAGTAAAAAGTAAAAATCATCCTCTCTTCTCCAGAACTATTCTTCCCCTTCTTGCCATCTCAGTTCACTCTGTATCTTCCCAAAGGAGCCCTTGCTTGTCGCCTGACCTCTTGGAGAGAGAAGAGGGAAGGATGTCAGAACTGGTCTCTCACAAGTAATGCTTGCTTGGCCTTCTGCTGTGGGTTGCTGTTGTGTTTTTTTTTTAAAAACTTCTCTGGTTCCAAAGTCTGTTGACAGATGTCTGAAACACTGAATTTATTTTTATCTGCCCACATTACACATTTGGCAGAACACAGCCCTCTGAGCTCGGAGGCAGGAAGTGAGGAAGATTTCATCTTCTGAGCTGCCTTGAAGCCGAACGTCAGCTCGCAAACTTTCATGTTGCATATTTCACTACAATTCTGCCGTTCTGTTGCTCAGCCGTGTCCGACTGTTTGTGACCCCATGGACTGCAGCTCGCCAGGCCTCCCTGTCCATCACCAGCTCCCAGAGCTCACTCAAACTCATGTCCATCGAGTCGGTGATGCCATCCAACCATCTCCTCCTCTGTCGTCCCCTTCTCCTCCTGCCTTCGATCTTTCCCAGCATCAGGGTCTTTTCCAATCAGTTGTCTCTTCGCACCAGGGGGCCAAAGTATTGCACTTTCAGCTTCAGCATCAGTCCTTCCAGTGAATATTCAGGGTTGATTTCCTTTAAGATGGTCTGGTTTTATATCCTAGTGGTCCAAGGGACTCTCAAGAGTCTTCTCCAGCACCACAATTTGAAAGTAACAAATCTCACTATAGTAAACTTGCTTAATAAGAAAAGATGTTTAACATAAAAAGTTTTAAAGAGCATGATCAGCCTATGTTCTGAATCTTCTTCATAAGCCTGGGGTCACATGGTGGTGAGCAATGGAATATTTGGATGAAAATGGGGGGGAAATTTGTCTTTTCAAAAGTTAAAGAATCCTCTACTTGACAATCGCTGTTGAAGGGTAGAAATAGTCTTTTCAAACATAATAATACAGAAACAGTATTTCACATGATCAGAAGCCCTCCAGTTAATTCTATCTCTTTTTTTAACCTCTGTTTTTAGCATTTCTTTAAATTTATTTTTATTGGAGTATACTTACTTTACAATATTTATTAGTTTATGCTGTGCAGCAAAGTGAATCAGCTTTAAGTTCATTTTAGTTCAGTTGCTCAGTCGTGTCCAACTCTTTGCAACCCCGTGAACCGCAGCTTGCCAGGCCTCCCTGTCCATCACCAACTCCCAGAGTTTACCCAAACTTATGTCCATTGAGTCTGTGATGCCATCCAACCATCTCCTCCTCTGTCGTCCCCTTCTCCTCCTGCCCTCAATCTTTCCCAGCATCAGAGTCTTTTCCAATGAGTCATTCTTCTCATCAGGTGGCCAAAGTATTGAAGTTTCAGCTTCAACATCAGTCCTTCCAATGAACACCCAGGACTGATTTCCTTTAGGATCGACTGGTTGGATCTCCTTGCTGTCCAAGGGACACTCAAGAGTCTTCTCCAACACCACAGCTCAAAGGCATCAATTCTTTGGAGCTCAGCTTTCTTCATGGTCCAACTCTCACATCCATACATGACCACTGGGAAAACCATAGCCTTGACTCAGTTCAGTTCAGTCGCTCAGTTGTGTTTGACTCTTTGCAACCCCTTGAATCGCAGCACGCCAGGCCTCCCTGTTCATCACCAACTCCCAAAGTTCACTCAGACTCACGTCCATCGAGTCCAGCCATCCAGCCATCTCATCCTCGGTCGTCCCCTTCTCCTCCTGCCCCCAATCCCTCCCAGCATCAAAGTTTTTTCCAGTGAGTCAACTCTTTACATGAGGTGGCCAAAGTACTGGAGTTTCAGCTTTAGCATCATTCCTTCCAAAGAAATCCCAGGGTTGATCTCCTTCAGAATGGACTGGTTGGATCTCCTTGCAGTCCAAGGGACTCTCAAGAGTCTTCTCCAAGACCATGGTTCAAAAGCATCAATTCTTCGGCGCTCAGCCTTCTTCACAGCCCAACTCTCACATCCATACATGACCACTTGGAAAACCATAGCCTTGACTAGATGGACCTTAGTTGGCAAAGTAATGTCTTTGCTTTTGAATATGCTGTCTAGGTTGGCCATAACTTTTCTCCCAAGGAGTAAGTGTCTTTTAATTTCATGGCTGCAGTCACCATCTGCAGTGATTTTGGAGTCCCCCAAAATAAAGTCTGACACTGTTTCCTCATCTATTTCCCATGAAGTGATGGGACCAGATGCCATGATCTTAATTTTCTGAATGTTGAGTTTTAAGCCAACGTTTTCACTATGTGAAAAATCAGCTGTGTTTATATACATCCCCTCTTTTTTTTTTTTAATGTACATCTTTATTTGTGTCTTGAGACATGGAACGAAACTGAAAGTCGCTTGGTTGTGTCCAACTCTTATCAACCCCATGAACTGTACAGTCCATGGAATTCTCCAGGCCAGAAAACTGGAGTTGGTAGCCTTTTCCTTCTTCAGGGGATCTTCGCAACCCAGGGATGGAACCCAGGTCTCCCACATTGCAGGCAGATTCTTTACCAGCTGAGCCACCAGGGAAGCCCAAGAAATGGACTGTTTTCTGCCGTATCAGTAAAGAAAGGACGTTAGACTCATCGGCGACTGGAGCCGTGGCAGATGGTGAGCTCGGAGTGGAACTCGGGGAGGAGAGGATCCCTGCCATCTAGCAGCCGTCAGACTGTAGCCAACTCCCCACGGAGACCCCTGAGGACATTCAGGATGTGGACACATGGGTTGCTGGCCCCAGACAGCTGAGATGAATATGAAAGGAATGATTTCAGAAAGTCCAGATTGGTGCGTCTTCCCCAAACACAGGAAGGCACTAAATTCCTTAACTTGGGATACCTGGTTTTCTTGGATTCACAGGAACATTTTGACATTCAGACCACCCACCCTTCGTTTCGAAAGTTCTGTGTAACCTGGCGCCGCACCCTCCCCGACCCCCTCACGTTCTCAAAGCACTGTCTCTCGTAGCTGTCTGAAACCCCGTCTCCTGGGCTGCGCTCTGCATTTTGCCCCAAATCAAACTTGACTCACACCTCTCACCGTGTGCAACTTCTCTTTTCAACACTGAAAATAGAATGACAGTAGAACAAGATGAGAGAGAATTTTTGCAGAAACGCACTCTGGCTTTTGCGATCAGTGGGCACTCGAGCATCATCTAGAGACGACGTGTTAACAGCATGATCTGGACGTGACGTATTAGCAGGCTATGACGTGAGAGCAGTGGGCTCCTTCCAAAGACTCTGCTCCAGAAAACGGTGAAACCAGTCCCTGCTAAGGGAAATCAGCCCTGAATACACACTGGAAGGACTGATGCTGATGCTGAAGCTCCACTACTTTGGCCACCTGATGCGAAGAGCTGACTCACTGGAACAGACCCTGATGCTGGGAAAGACCGAAGGCGGGACGAGAAGGGGACGACAGAGGATGAGACGGCTGGATGGCATCACCAGCTCGACGGACACGAGTTTGGGCAAGCTCCGGGAGTTGGTGGAGGACAGGGAAGCCTGGCGTGCTGCGGTCCACGGCGTCGCAAAGAACAAGAAGAATAAGAAAGTAGTGACGTTGTTAGACCCAGAGAAGGCCTAATCAACGGGAGTCGTCGCTTCACAGACCACACCAGAACACAGGATATCGCTGCAACCGCAAGAGGATTTATTGAGCCGGCGCGCCGGGGTTCGAACTCCTCGGGAGGAGTGAACCCAGAACGCTGGTCACTAAGGATTTTTATACAGAAAAATCACAAGCAGGCGGGAGTGAGGTTAGGACACTGAAAACAATGTGACTGGGGGGAACATAGGCAGGTACAGGTGGGGTGAGGACGTTTGATTGGTGGGCAAGGCTTGACCTTTAAGGGGATAGGCCTGAGGTAGTCAGGTTGAAACGGCTGGCTGACCACCCTGTGGCGGTTGGTCAATCTTCAGAAAAACAGCTACCCGGAAAAAGTTTTAACAGAAAATACATCACCGGGGGGGTCTCTTGCCAGTAGACAAGACTATAAGTCAATAAATCATCAGTTAAAGATCAATAGAAAAACACCATTATACCATTGTAGAGGGGCTGTTTCAGAGATCAGGAGGCCATGAGTCACCAGGCGAGGAGAAGGTTATTTTTCATGAGGTATGGCCTGCCTCTGGGAAAAGTTTTAGAACAAAGGAGGCCTAAAATTTTAACCTAATTTCTTCAACGTGACCTAAACTGTCAAGTACCAGAACTTTTCCAAATCGTTTGCTTTCATTCTTAACCATCCCCCTGGTTCAACCCAGTTGGAAAACCCTACTTATGTTTCTTTAACAAAGGAATTTGAAAACGGCGGTAGAAAAACCATTTGGCATTCCTCCTGTTAAATTAATTTTGACTGGAGGAGAGCTCATTTAAGAATCTACAAACGTAAATGCTGGAGAGGGTGTGGAGAAAAGGGAACCCTTCTACACTGTTGATGGGAGCGTAGATTGGTGCAGCCACTCTGGAGAACAGAATCGAAGTTCCTCACAGAACTTAAACACTGAAGTCCCACAGGATATGTTTGGCATCCCTAACCGCACACATAATAAGTGCAAGCATCTTGATGTAATGTCCAACACTTTGGCCCCCCTGATGTGAAGAGCTGACTCACTGGAAAAGACCCTGATGCTGGGAAAGACGGAGGGCAGGAGGAGAAGGGGACGACAGAGGATGAGATGCTTGGATGGCATCACCGACTCGACGGGCATGAGTTTGAACAAGCTCCGGGAGTTGGTGACGGACAGGGAGGCCTGGCGTGCTGCGGTCCACGGGTTCGAACTCGACTGAATGACTGAACTGAATGATGTCTTCGGAGGGAAGTAAGGGCGTGTCTGCCTGCAGGAACGCACAGATGTTCCTTCTCAATTCTCTGGATGCCTAAAAACACCTTCCACATATGCAGCCACGTCTCAGTTACACCAAGTCTCCTGGTTCAAGTTCAGTAATGCTTTTTCTCAAACTCCATTCATGGGCGAGCTCAGACACAGTGGTCAGCCTCCTCTTTCCCCAACTGCAATAAGGAGTCATCTCCCCCACCCCTCCAAACACCTGTTCTCACTCCCCTAGGGAAGGAGGAGGCGGGGGAGGGGGGGTCTCCATTTCCTGTTTCAAATGAAGCAAAAGTTCTTTAAAGGCAAATCTCACACTCACGTGGCTTAAGCCACCAGCCCAGTAACATGCCCTCGTACTGTAAGGAAAATTCCAAATGCAGGTTTTCTCTGTCAGGAGAAGCTGTTTGCAACCCATGTCTGCAAAGAAACATCTCCCGTTCGTGATGACGTGGTGACCTCATCCATGCACACAGCAGGAACGCTGTGAGATGGGATACAGATTCTGTTTTCAGAGCCTCCTGGAGAATGAGGCCTTTTGAGGTCATCATCCTGACCCATCGGCTTGCTGCCTTGAATAACAGTCCCCAACATCAAACATCACAAATGGATGATGAACGCAGACAAAGAATACAGGTAAAATTCAGATTTGTGTGCGTGCATGCTACGTCCCTTCAGTCACGTCCGACTCTTTGTGACCCCATGGGCTGTAGCCCACCAGGCTGCTCTGTCCATGAGATTCTCCAGGCAAGAATAACGCAGTGGGTTGCCATTTCCTCCTCCAGGGAATCTTCCCAACCCAGGGATCAAACCTGCATCTTCTGCTTGGCAGATGGATTCTTCACCGCTGAACGATGCTAAGTCATCTTAAGTACTCCTAAGTCTGATGATCTGACTCCGAGAAAAGTTCTTTCCCCCTGCAAAGTTACATTTGTGCAAACAAACTCATGTTTTGGGTATAGAATGAGACACACGATTTATATCTGCTTATCCTGGTTAAAGTATTTCATATGCACTATTTTTCAGAAAAGGCTCCATGCAGAGAAAACACTTGCTACAAGCAGATCCTTATTAATAACGTTCTGAGTTTTTGTCTCTGTTTTTACTTACTGGACTGAGTTGGAAAATATGCGTCTACTTCAAATAGCTAGAACTTCAGAACAGGACCTTATTTGGACAAAGGGTCTCTGCAGAGGTGATGGAGTGAAGGGTCTGAGATGAGGTCCTCCTGGATGGGGGGGGGCCCTAAACCCAGGGACAGGGTCCTCATAAGACACAGAAGAGGAGAGACACGGATGCAGACGAGAAGTCACGTGGAGATGGAGGCAGAGATGGGAGGAGGCGGCCACCAGCCCAGGGACGGACACCTGGAGCCTCTGGAAGCCGGAAGAGGTGGGGAGGACCCTCTCCTGGAGCCTCTGCAAGGAGCCTAGCCCTGGGACCCCTGACCTCAGACATCTGGTCTCCAGAGCTGGGCGAGGATGAATGTCCATAGTTTGGATCCAGCTGGTCTGTGGTCATCTGAAGGCATGATACAGACAGAGAGGACAAACGCAGGGACACCAAGAGAGAAAGGGATGAGATGAACTGGCCGACTGGGATGGACGTATATTCTCTGTATGTGTACAGGTGAGACATTGTACATGTATAGAGGCTACACTTTGCTTGGTATATATGGGATCTTGGTACATCGATACCGTGTGCAAAATAGATAACTAATGAGAAGCTAGTGTATAGCTCGCAGCTACTCAGTATTCTGTGGTCACTTAATGGGAAGAAAATTAAAAAAAGAAAAACCAGAATGTATGTATACACGTGGGCTTCCCAGGTGGCGCTAGGGGTGAAGAAGTGTGTGTTAATCGCTCAGTCATGTCCGACTCTCTGCGACCCCATGGAGTACAGCACACCAGGCTCCTCTGTCCTCAGGATTCTCCAGGCAGAAATATTGGAGTGGGTTGCCATGCCCTCCTGCAGGGGATCTGCCCAACCCAGGGATCGAAATGAGATCTCCTGCATTGCAGGCAGACTCTTTACCATCTGAGCCAGCAGGGAACCCCAGTGGTAAAAGAAACTGCCCCCCAGTGCAGGAGATAGAAGAGACACGGGGTCCACCCCTGGGTGGGGAAGCTCCCCTGGAGGAGGGCATGGCACTCCACTCCAGTATTCTTGCCTGGAGAATCCCGTGGACAGAGGAGCCTTGCGGGCTACAGTCCACGGGGTCAGAAAGACACAACTGAAGCTCCTGAGCACACAGACGCAGCCATATATATATATGTGGCTGAGTCACTTGGCTTTGGAGCAGCAACTAACACAGCACTGTAAATATAGCAATGATACTAAAAAGAAAAAAAATTTTTTTAAGATGTTGCCAAGCTGTGTTCAGAGTTTGCATCCCCACCAGCAACACACAGGGGCCTCGGTCGCTTTCTGGCTCCCCGGTACCAGGCCCACGTATCTGCCTGTGTCCCTCCTTCCATCCCAGACTCTGTCTCTGCGCATGTGCCCAGACGGCCACACGAGGGCCCAGGGAGAGGATGCCCCCTGCACGCCGGGAAGGACCCTGTCCCCAGCAGCCAACCATGAAGGCACCCTTGACCTCAGATGGAACAGACTCCGGGAATGGAAAAATCTCGAGTGTCTGCTGAATAAGCCGCCCCGTCCGGGTTCTCAGGTCCAGCAGCTGGAGCCGCCTCCCGTGCAAGTGTCTAATCCTCTGACACCCACCCTTTTGTCTTCCTCACTGTTCCATCTTCCTCGTCCTGCACACCGTCACCAAGTCCAGGAGAGATGGTCCGTAGTCAGTAGACATGCCTCCATCTTTTCCAGTCCAGCAGCTGCCAGGAGAGGTTCATGGAGCTCCTGAGACTTTTTTTTTTCTCTCTCTCTCTCTTAATCTGCAATCATTTGGCACGTTAGCCCAGACTCTGCTCAACTCGCTCAGACGACTTTGGACGATCTCAGTATTCTGTGGTCACTTAATGGGAAGAAAATTAAAAAAAGAAAAACCAGAATGTATGTATACACGTGGGCTTCCCAGGTGGCGCTAGGGGTGAAGAAGTGTGTGTTAATCGCTCAGTCATGTCCGACTCTCTGCGACCCCATGGAGTACAGCACACCAGGCTCCTCTGTCCTCAGGATTCTCCAGGCAGAAATATTGGAGTGGGTTGCCATGCCCTCCTGAGGGGATCTGCCCAACCCAGGGATCGAAATGAGATCTCCTGCATTGCAGGCAGACTCTTTACCATCTGAGCCAGCAGGGAACCCCAGTGGTAAAAGAAACTGTCCCCCAGTGCAGGAGATAGAAGAGACACGGGGTCCACCCCTGGGTGGGGAAGCTCCCCTGGAGGAGGGCATGGCACTCCACTCCAGTATTCTTGCCTGGAGAATCCCGTGGACAGAGGAGCCTTGCGAGCTACAGTCCACGGGGTCAGAAAGACACAACTGAAGCTCCTGAGCACACAGACGCAGCCATATATATATATGTGGCTGAGTCACTTGGCTTTGGAGCAGCAACTAACACAGCACTGTAAATATAGCAATGATACTAAAAAGAAAAAAAATTTTTTTAAGATGTTGCCAAGCTGTGTTCAGAGTTTGCATCCCCACCAGCAACACACAGGGGCCTCGGTCGCTTTCTGGCTCCCCGGTACCAGGCCCACGTATCTGCCTGTGTCCCTCCTTCCATCCCAGACTCTGTCTCTGCGCATGTGCCCAGACGGCCACACGAGGGCCCAGGGAGAGGATGCCCCCTGCACGCCGGGAAGGACCCTGTCCCCAGCAGCCAACCATGAAGGCACCCTTGACCTCAGATGGAACAGACTCCGGGAATGGAAAAATCTCGAGTGTCTGCTGAATAAGCCGCCCCGTCCGGGTTCTCAGGTCCAGCAGCTGGAGCCGCCTCCCGTGCAAGTGTCTAATCCTCTGACACCCACCCTTTTGTCTTCCTCACTGTTCCATCTTCCTCGTCCTGCACACCGTCACCAAGTCCAGGAGAGATGGTCCGTAGTCAGTAGACATGCCTCCATCTTTTCCAGTCCAGCAGCTGCCAGGAGAGGTTCATGGAGCTCCTGAGACTTTTTTTTTTCTCTCTCTCTCTCTTAATCTGCAATCATTTGGCACGTTAGCCCAGACTCTGCTCAACTCGCTCAGACGACTTTGGACGAAAGGCAGTATACTCCTTTAATCAGCTCCACGTCCCCTGAGGTTGTTTTTTATTTCTCTTTTGACGAAGCCTTTCGGGCAAGATTTGCACCCTTTTCTGTCTCTCCCTGGAATCCACTCCCCGCCCCTACCCAACCTCTCTAGGTCTCAGCTGGCTCCCGCCTATCTCTCAGCTGTGCGTCTGCAGATCTGGGGCATCTTGGAATCTGGGATCTGAGGACACCAGAGATATTCTGGAGTCTGCGAGAGCCCCCATGACGTGACTTGGCTGGGAACCGGGCTTGAACTTGCTCCAAGAAGCAGCTCGTAGTCCAGCAACACGCACGTGCTGGTCTGAAAAGGGCTAAGCGCTTCGGATTCACTCAGTGCATATCCAGTGCTCCGAGAAGATATAAACACTCAGGAACTGAGTTTACGTCGTTCGTTTCGATCCCTGGGTCAGGAAGATCCCCTGGAGGAGGGCATGGCATCCCACTCCAGTCTTCGTGCCTGGAGAATCCTCGTGGATAGAGGAGCCTGGCGGGCTACAGTCTGTGGGGTCACAAAGAGTCGGATACGACTGAGCACAGAAGCATGTGGTCTGTCTCAGCATTAAGGCTAACCTGACGGACTCCAAGACCAGGGTTATCCTTCTTCTATACATTAGATTGTTGGATTTCCGTTGCTTTCATTTTGACACCTTTTATGGGTTGAATCTGTTGACGTTCAGGGGCTAAGTTGTGTCTATTTGTGACCCCAAGGATTGCAGCACGCCAGGCTTCCTTGTCCATTACTTCCTCTTGGAGTTTGCTCACATTCAACTCCATGGAGTCAATGATGTCATCCAACCATCTCATCCTCTCTCACCTCTTTTTTTTGCCTTCAGTCTGTCCCAGCATCAGAATCTTTGCCGGAGAGTCAGCTCTTCACATCAGCTGGCCAAAGTATCAGAGCTTCAGCATCAGTCCTTCCAATGAATATTCAGGTGTGATTTCCTTCAGGATTGACTGGTTGCTATTGACTCATTGCTATCCAAGAGACTCTCAAGAGTCTTCTCCAGCACATTTTAAAGGCATAAATTTTGGGGAGCTCAATCTTCCTTATGGTCCAACTCTCACATCGTTACATGATTAGTGGAAAAAGCATAGTTTTGGTTATACAGACCTTTGCCAGAAACGTGATGTGTCTGCTTTTTAAAACGCTGTCTAGGTTTGTCATAGCTTTTCTTCCAAGGAGCAAGTGTCTTTTAATTTCATAAAAAATTTAATAGACTTTTTTAAAAAGGTCCGTGTAAAAAAAATAAAAATACAAAAATACAAAATAGCACTAATAAGACAATGTTGAATTTCTGGGTTGTCACTCAGGTACGAAATCTCAAAACAGACAAACATCAGCAATAAAACCAAAGCAGGGAAATGATGAGGCCAAGGACTGGGGTGTTTATCAAGCATGTTCCAACCACGGCTTGTCCACTGGGCTCAGTGGTAAAGACACCAGTTTGATCCTTGCATTGGGAAGCTCCCCTGGAGAAGGGAATGGCAACCCACTCCAGTATTCCTGCCCGGAGAATCCTACGGACGGAGGAGCCTGGCGGGCTACAGTCCACGGGGTCCCAAAAGAGATGGACACGACTTAGCTACTGAAACAACAAACAACTGAGACCAGTCTCTCTTTACGTGGCGGCTGCTTTGAAGGGACCCTCAGGCTGCAGCCTGCTGTGGCCTGCCTCCAATATGTCCATCTGGCTGCGACGGTCAGATAAAGACCCCAGAAACACAGACGCAAGACCTACGGTCAGATAAAGACCTCAGGAAAATAGACCCAAGACCTACAGCTGGAAACAGTTGGGTCAGCACATGCTAACTTATCAGGAGAGGAGAGATTACTCGCCGCTTAGTAAGTGAAGAGCTTTTGATAAAAAGCGCTGGCGTCGCTGGCTTCCTATATGGAAAAAAGATGAAAACCATCTGGATATATACACACACTCAGATACTTTCAGATGGTCTGAAGTTAACTTCTGCAAGAAAAAAATATTTGTTTCTAGTCCAAGGAGACTTTTGTTAAAACAAGAAGACAGGAAAATGTGAACCTTTAAATACATTGATGCAAAGACCTGACTCACTAGAAAAGACCCTGTTGCTGGGAAAGATTGAGGGCAGGAGGAGAAGGGGGCAGCAGAGGAGGAGATGG
Source organism: Madoqua kirkii (assembly GCA_006408675.1). Lineage (NCBI taxonomy): Eukaryota > Metazoa > Chordata > Mammalia > Artiodactyla > Bovidae > Madoqua > Madoqua kirkii. The sequence continues at coordinate 3,584 of SJYC01047696.1, read as the reverse complement.
GTGGATGGCATCACCGACTGGATAGATATGAGTCTGAATAAGCTCCAGGAGATGGTGATGGACAAGGGAAGCCAGGCATGCTGCAGTCCTCGGGGTCACAGAGAGTCAGACACGACTTAATGACCAAATATCAAAAGAGGATGCATTTGACCGAATTTACAGTTCAGTTCAGTTCAGTCGCTCAGTTGTGTCCGACTTTTTTTCATCAAGTTAAAAAGTCTAAGTGTTAGTCATTCAGTCCTGCCAGACTCTTTGTGACCCCTGGACTGTAGCCCACCAGGCTCCTCTGTCCATGTGATTCTCCAAACAACAATACTGGAGTGGGTTGCCATTGCCTCCTCCAAGGGGGCCTTTCTGACGCAGGGATCAAAACTGCATCGGCAGGTAGATTTTTTTTCTTTCTCCTTCTTCTTCTTTTTTTTTCTTTTTTAACCATCTGAGCCATTAGGGAAGACCATGAAGATGTCTATATTCATTAAAAAAACACAGGGATGGATTTTCATGTGTCAAGAAGAGGCATCATCTCCAAACTCCTTTTACAAAGTCTGCCTAAAAATCTTCAGTCCACGAACAGGACACATGAGCAGGACACACGCTCAGGAATCTGGGGTGAGGAGTGCCATGTGCGCTGGCACCATCAACAGCCTGTTTATATTTTTAAATGGACTGCGGTGGGACCCACAGAGGAGGGTCCAGCACAGCTGGCCCAGCTCCCCTTCTTCACCTGATGGTCCTTCCACTGGGTCTGTCTTCTGTTTCCCCCACCCCCAAAATTTAGACTCTTTATTTTGCCTTGAGATATCGCCCGTTGACAACGTGATGGTTTCAGGTGGACAGTGCAGGGACTCAGCCGTCCATACACACGTACCCATTCTTCCCCAAACTCCCCTCCATCCAGGCTGCCACGTGACACTGAGCAGAGTTCCCTGTGCTGTCCAGCAGGTCCTTGCTGGTTCTCCATGTGAAACACAGCAGTGTGTCCATGTCCATCCCCAACCCCCTGACTAACCCTTCCCCCATCCTTCCCCCTGGGAACCATAAGGTTATTACACAGTTTTAAGCAGAGTTTCCTGTGCTGGACAGCAGGTCCTTGTGGGTTGTCCATGTTAAAGACAGCAGTGTGTCCATGTCCATCCCAAATCCCCTGACTATCCCTTCCCCATCCTTCCCCCTGGGGACCATAAGGTTATTACAGAGTGTTGAGCAGAGTTCCCTGTGTTGGACAGCAGGTCCTTGCTGGTTCTCCATGTGAAACACAGCAGTGTGTCCATGTCCATCCCAAATCCCCTGACTATCCCTTCCCCCATCCTTCCCCCTGGGAACCATAAGGTTATTACAGAGGATTGAGCAGAGTTCCCTGTGCTGTCCAGCAGGTCCTTGTGGGTTGTCCATGTTAAATACAGCAGTGGGTCCATGTTCATCTCAAACTCCATTATCTGTTTGAATGAATTTTAAATCCTAAGTTTGTCCCCGACTCACATACGTGCTTTACAAAAAGTGTCCATCCCAAACTCCCAATCTGTTCTCAAGAGCAGAGACACATATTTATTGAAGCCAAACTCACAGCACCCTCACTACAGAAAGCAGACAGAACGGGGCCCACTCCATCGCCAAGCCGACATGGGTTGGTGAGGTGAGCAGAGAGTGGACAACAAAGAAATCGTTAGTTTGAAGACAGCTTTTTCCTGGCCTCAAAGTCCATTCTTCTCTCCGTGCCTGCCCCTGCTTCCTCCTGGTCTATGTGGGCGCGTCCGGTTAGGAAAATATGGCCACCATATAGCTGCAAAGGGCTCAAGGATGAACTGGACCAACACCAAAGACGTCTGGCTCACTCCACGTATATTTTCCGTCTTGAGCTGGAAGAAGGCCCAATGTTCTCATTTCAGATCAAAAAATTAACTTTTTTTTTTTGTCCTTCAGAGAGAGGAGAAATTCCAAATGTACCTATCCTGGCTCTGTAAACCCAACATTCACTTTGGGCAGTTCAGTAGCTCAGTCATGTCTGACTCTTTCTGATCCCGAGGACTGCAGCACGCCAGGCCTCTCTGTCCATCACCAACTCCCGGAGTTTGTTCAAACTCATGTCCATCGAGTCAGTGATGCCATCCAGCCATCTCATCCTCTGTCGACCCCTTCTCCTCCCACCTTCAGTCTTTCCCAGTGTCAAGGTCTTTTCCAATGAGTCGGCTCTTCACATCAGGTGGCCAAAGGATTGGAGTTTCAGCTTCAGCATCAGTCCTTCCAATGAATATTCAGGACTGATCTCCTTTAGGATGGACTGGTTGGTAACCATTCACAGAGACGCGTCATTCCGTGAACGTTTAGAAATGAAGAAGAAGAGAATGAGACCGACAAAGCAAAGCCACAGCATCTCCGTGATGGAGCTGGCTCTTGGGGAAGCCACATGTGTCCAAGAGGTACCCCGTGTGAGAAACGGGGTATTTCCTGCCACACGAGTAAACAGAGGGTGTCACAGACTGCAGCGATTGCAGCCTCCACGGATGGTGAGCTGGTGAGCCCCGAGGGAACTCAGGAAGCCAACAGTACTTGCCACCTGGCACCTACCAGGGGGGCTTCCCCGGTGGCTTAGCTGCTAAAGAATCTGCCTGCCATGCAGGAGACGCAGGTTCGATCCCTGGTCGGGAAGATCCCCTGGAGGAGGAAATGGTAACCCACTCCAGTATTCCTGCCTGGAGAATTGCAAGGACAGAGGAGCCTGGCGGGCTACAGTCCATGGGGACACCAAAGAGGCACACAGGATTTAGCACTGAACAGCCACAATTAAGTTCTAGCCCCTTAGGTTCTCTGATCACCCAGGGGGTTGAGATTTCACTTTTCAACGCCAGGCGTGAGGATCGATCCCTGGTGGAGGGAGGTAAGATCCCACTTGCCTCTCAGTCAAAAATAACACAAAACATTAAAAAAAGAAGAAGAAAAAGCAATACTGCCACAAATTCAATGAAGACTGTAAAATCGTCCGCACCAAAAAAAAAAAAAAAAAAAACCCACAAAAATTCAAAGAAACGGGTAGGGTGGCCAGATAGTATTCTTAGTCTGTGGGACATGTGGTCTTGTCTCTTTCATTATAGCAAGTCACAGATGATATACACATGAATGAGCGTGCCTGTTTGCCAACTGTGTCAGCGAATAGTCCCGTTCTTGGAACATTTAAAATTATTTTAATGTTCAGTTCGGTTCAGTCGCTCAGTGGTCTCCGAGTCTTTGAGACCCCATGAATCGCAGCACACCAGGCCTTCCTGTCCATCACCATCTACTGGACTTCACTCAGACTCACATCCATCGAGTCAGTGATGCCATCCAGCCATCTCATCCTCTGTCGTCCCCTTCTCCTCCTGCCCCCAATCCCTCCCAGCATCAGAGTCCTTTCCAGTGAGTGAGCTCTTCACATGAGGTGGCCAAAGTACTGGAGTTTCAGCTTTAGCATCATTCCTTCCAAAGAACACCCAGGGCTGATCTCCTTCAGAATGGACTGGTTGGATCTCCTTGCAGTCCAAGGGACTCTCAAGAGTCTTCTCCAACACCACAGTTCAAAAGCATCAATTCTTCCTTAACTCGTGGGCAAG
>SJYC01047695.1:0-17488 GCA_006408675.1 Madoqua kirkii | reverse complement strand
ATCTCCTTCAGAATGGACTGGTTGGATCTCCTTGCAGTCCAAGGGACTCTCAAGAGTCTTCTCCAACACCACAGTTCAAAAGCATCAATTCTTCGGCGCTCAGCCTTCTTCACAGTCCAACTCTCACATCCATACATGACCACAGGAAATACCATAGCCTTGACTAGACAGACCTTAGTCGTCAAAGTAATGTCTCTGCTTTTGAATATGCTATCTAGGTTGGTCATAACTTTTCTTACAAAGAGTAAGTGTCTTTTAATTTCATGGCTGCAATCACCATCTGCAGTGATTTTGGAGCCCCAAAAAATAAAGTCTGACACTGTTTCCACTGTTTCCCCATCTATTTCCCATGAAGTGATGGGACCGGATGTCATGATCTTCATTTTCTGAATGTTGAGCTTTAAGCTAACTTTTTCACTCTCCACTTTCACTTTCATCAAGAGGCTTCTTAGTTCCTCTTCACTTTCTGCCATAAGGGTGGTGTCATCTGCATATCTGAGGTTACTGATATTTCTCCTGGCAATCTTGATTCCAGCCTCTGTTTCTCCCAGTCCAGCATTTCTGTATTAGATTATGTACATTATATTTTATGATAGATATTAGCAAAACTAGATAAAGCCAGGAAAAAATAACCAAGATGATGAAGGATGTAACAAAGTGTGCAGAAACTACAGCATTATCTACACTGTATGAGAAATTACTGAAGCAATCAAAGGTTTTTAGTTTGGTGATTACGGAAACAGAAGTTAACAATAAATTGTTTTCTTCACTAAATACGTTGTTAAGAACTATCATCCTAAAAGACAGTTTGACGTTATTCTTGAGTCTTGAGACTCAGTGCATCGTCCACCTGCCAGCAGTACTGGCATCGCCTGGGAACGCCTTAGAAATTCAGAATCTCAGGTCTTATCCTAGATTCATTAAACCAGAATCTGTATTTTAACAGGATCCCCAGGTGATTCTTTGTGTCTGAGAAGTGGTTAGAGAAATGTCCCAAACTGATCTCTGAGCAAAAGTCATTTGATGTGTGTAATAAAATGCAGATCCCTAAGACCAAATTCAGACTTCATGGTTTAGAATTTTCTGGTGGAAAAAATCAGGTAATTTACAGTTTTAGCAAGTGCACCAGGTGTTATTAATCACACAAATTTGGGAAATTCTGTTCATATTCACAGAACTAGACCTAGAAAGACTATAAAAAGAGAGGTTTTGACTATGGTCTCTAAAATTTTTATCCTGCATTGAGTATAAGCTGCTTTGGGAGGTAATAAGCTCTGGTCATAGAGCTATTTATATGCAAAGGCTGACTATCTGTCAGAAATGACAGCGAAGGGAAGCTTGTTCTCGATGGGAGGTAGAACTCAATGAGTCTGTTTCCTTCCTAAGACAATATGTTGAATTTTCTAAACCTAGCTGTGATTTCTCAAACCAATTTGTAGAGACACACTTACTAATAAAGCCGAGAGGCAAATCCAAGAATTAAAAAAAAAAAATTTGACCTGGTCATAGAGCTATTTATAAGCAAAGGCTGACTATCTGTCAGAAATGACAGCGAAGGGAAGCTTGTTCTCGATGGGAGGTAGAACTCAATGAGTCTGTTTCCTTCCTAAGACAATATGTTGAATTTTCTAAACCCAGCTGTGATTTCTCAAACCAATTTGTAGAGACACACTTACTAATAAAGCCGAGAGGCAAATCCAAGAATTAAAAAAAAAAAATTTGACCCCCATTTCGATAGGGCATTCCCACTGCTGTCTTTCATGAGCATTTACTGGTAATTCATCTAAACTGTGATCCCAGTGGCACCAGGAACTGAGAATAGATCCACAGGTTCCAGGAAGTAATTAAGGGTTTTTCTACTGAGCTCAGCTTGAATTAACTTCAAGGAGTCTTAAAGCTGCCTAGATTTTCCACACCAAGTCATGTCATGGTGCATAATTTGGTGCTGTAATTTATTCACAGTTAATTTTTATTAAATGAAGCCCACTGGCAGTTTTACTGTAATAAGGAAAGATAGTAGTGCTTGCTTTATTGCCAGAAAAATGTTCACTGAGGTGAAAAATCAAGACTCATCTATGATCTGTTAATACACAGGTAATTGTTATGTGGAGTTCTCAAACTGAGCAGCTACAAAAGTTCTCAAATTGAACCACTATGAAATTCCACCCTTATTTCTCTTTTATGCTCTGGTTATTTGAAGATTAGGTTCAATTAGAGTTTTGTCCTTCTGTTTCAAATTCTAGCACCAAGTTATACCATTCACTCAGAACTTTGCAGCAGATACTATAACAAAATCAGACAGCCGTCATTTCATTCAGTCATGCCTTCTCTCTTTTTGTTTTAATGTATGAAAGCTATTATAGAGCTGTTGAATAAGGAAGGAAAGTGAAGCAAAGGGGAGAGGATCTGACAGGTGTGAAAACTGACTTTACCAGTCTAAGGTGTGGACTGTAAATGCATAACTATCACTCCATGACAGTGTGCATCACTTGCGTAAGTATGAGATTTATGCTGGAAGTTTGGCTATGATTTGACAGAAGTGTAAAGAGGGGAGAGGAATTATATGAGAGGCTGTAGTGTTTATACAAAGTCATTTGCTGATAACTTTTTGCTTTTTAAAGAACAGTCTTTTTCTCAAGTTTGAATCTAAGGAATAACACTTGATCCTGTCTCAATGTGTGGTGTTACCACTCATCAAACATTTTATGCTAGAAATTTTAAAATGATGCTCTGGGCTTCTTCCCCACTCTAGATTCAGTTTTGTTTTTTTTTTTTAATCAAGTCCTCGTTATTTCACCTATTAAAATGCTCTTTAAAATAATACATCTGCTTCATTATTTTAACATATTTCTGAGCACCAGGTATGTGTTGGGCATAGTTTCACACTAAAAGCTGAAAAGTGAACCAATCAAGGTTCCCATTAATCACCTAGCCCCCAAATTATACAGCAAGCCTTTATTTCATCTCCCCCAGTTAAATCTCATTCCTTTCCTCCAGAAATTAATTTCTACTAGGATGATCTTTATGAAAGATCTCACTCTGATGAAGTCTAAATGACTCCCAACAGACTGGGAAAAAGAATTTCCCGGCATGAATAATCATGAAAATCACTTGAATTCTTTTGAAAGTAAGGGAAACATTAAAAAAAAAACAGTGGAGGAAAGAAGGGAGAGTTTTACTCAGGGTGCTATAACAAATGGCTATAAGAAATTACCATAAACTGGTTGGCTTAAAAGACAAATAATTGTCACAGTTCTGGAGACTGATCCAAGACTGAGTCCAATATCAACCTGCTGGCAGATTTGGTTCCTAGGGAGGGACTGGATTTTCAGGTGGCCATCTTCTCCTTGTGTCCTTACATGGCAAACAGTGAGAGAAGCAAGCTATCTCTTCAGTTCAGTTTAGTTCAGTCACTCACTCGTGTCCGACTCTTTGTGATTCTATAAGAAATTACCATAAACTGGTTGGCTTAAAAGACAAATAATTGTCACAGTTCTGGAGACTGATCCAAGACTGAGTCCAATATCAACCTGCTGGCAGATTTGGTTCCTAGGGAGGGACTGGATTTTCAGGTGGCCATCTTCTCCTTGTGTCCTTACATGGCAAACAGTGAGAGAAGCAAGCTATCTCTTCAGTTCAGTTTAGTTCAGTCACTCACTCGTGTCCGACTCTTTGTGATCCCATGAATTGCAGTACAACAGGCCTCCCTGTCCATCACCAACTCCCAGAGTTCACTCAGACTCACGTCAACTGAGTCAGTGATGCCATCCAGCCATCTCATCCTCTGTCGTCCCCTTCTCCTCCCGCCCCTAATCCCGCCCAGCATCAGAGTCTTTTCCAATGAGTCAACACTTCGCAGGAGGTGGCCAAAGTACTGGAGTTTCAGCTTTAGCATCATTCCCTCCAAAGAACACCCAGGGCTGATCTCCTTCAGAATGGACTGGTTGGATCTCCTTGCAGTCCAAGGGACTCTCAAGAGTCTTCTCCAACACCACAGTTCAAAAGCATCAATTCTTCGGTGTTCAGCCTTCTTCACAGTACAACTCTCACATCCATACATGACCACAGGAAAAACCATAGCCTTGACTAGACAGACCTTAGTCTGCAAAATAATTTCTCTGCTTTTGAATATGCTGTCTATGTTGGTCATAACTTTTCTTCCAAGGAGTAAGCATCTTTTAATTTCATGGCTGCAGTCACCATCCGCAGTGATTTTGGAGCCCCCCAAAATAAAGTCTGACACTGTTTCCACTGTTTCCCCATCTATTTCCCATGAAGTGATGGGACCAGATGCCATGATCTTTGTTTTCTGTATGTTGAGCTTTAAGTCAACTTTTTCACTCTCCACTTTCACTTTCATCAAGAGGCTAAACTTGAACTAAAAATTCTTCATTTTCTGCCACAAGGGTAGTGTCATCTGCATATCTGAGGTTATTGATATTTCTCCCAGCAATCTTGATTCCAGCTTGTGCTTCTTCCAGCCCAGCGTTTCTCATGATGTACTCTGCATAGAAGTTAAATAAGCAGGGCACTAATCCCATCATGAGTACTAGCTCCCAAAAGGCCCCATCTCCAGAAAACATCACACTGGGGATTAGGCTTCAACATATAAATTTGATGGGTGGGGGAGAGACATAAACATGCAGTCTATAACAGCAAAAAAGAAAGGAAGGGAGGGAGGGAGAAAGAAAGATGAACCTCCAGGCCTCTTCCCTTGTCTGTTCTTATTTTGTAGGTTTGGACTGGGGCCAAAAAAGTTGACTTTTTATCAGGATCCTTAGAATTCTTATGATCAGGCGAATTTAGGAACAATTAAGAATATAGCCAAAATACGTACTTGGGCATTCAGAATTTTCAGTCTTCCCTGGCCTGCCATCCGCATAGTACTTCACATTCTTTAAGGTACTTTATCTTGCATTCCTGTTACTCCCAGTTTTGTCAGCAAATGCAAATAACTGTGAGGCTCTGTAAATAACCCACATGTGCAGGTCTTACTCCTGTATTCCTGGGGCACATGATTCTGTAGATCTAGTGTGTAGCCACAAACAACCTGAAAGGTGATTCTGATCACAACCAAGATTGAAACCTGCTGCTCTAACTACATCACATTAGGCTACCGGTCTTCACTCAAATAGCTAGTCACTTTCTTCTCACTGTAATGATAATATTTATTCTCGATGGGATATTCTGTTTTTCTCCTTTATCTAACCTGGGAAACTAATTTTCCAAAACCACTTTAAATTGTCTCCTCTTTGAAGACTTCTGTTTCCCCCTCCTGAGTCCACAAGCGATTCCCTCTTTTCAGTTTTCATAATTTGCACACATTGCCAACCTATTAGCGTCTGGTCTCATGTCTATTAGAATAAGACAGCTTCTGTTAGACTCTGAGAACCCTCATTCTAGAGATGATGACAGTTCTTCCTCATAGCCCATGTATACTAGCAATGTATCTAGAAAAGAGATGGAAAGTAGAATGGAAGGAAGTTATTCTGGATTATTAGGAAACTTGGCCTTTTTGTCTACTCCCTGAAGCTTCACACAAACAAACAAGCCAAAAAAAAAAAAACCCTTGAAAGCAAAGATGATATTACTCTTCTCAACCAGGATTAGTGACTCAGTGCTAAGCAGCAATCATCAACATAAAATCAGAGGATATACTGAGATGTTATTTAAAGTATAGGTTTTGTTATTGGGCAGATGCAAATTAGACAAAATTCCAGTATCTGCTGTGTGAAAAAAGAAACAACAATTACTGCATGAAACTCTTTTTCAGCAACATTTTAAAGCTAAGCATGCAAATTTTAAAGACAAATCGTCAGAAGTCTTAGAGTTAAAAAGAGAGTTGTCTTGACTAGGAGCAAAACAGTAAAAAAAAAAACACATCAAACAAGCAAATGAAAAATTGTCTGATACTGCCTTTAGGATCAGTTTCAAAGCTATCTAGGAAAAAAATTTCTCATATTTAGAAGTACATTTAGAGAAGTGCTCTGCTGCAGATATGGCAAAATCTATTTGAGTCAAAAAAGGGAAACCAAATAGTTTCCTTAAAGATCTCACCATCCAACATTTTTTAATATATGTTTTAAACATAAAGATAATTTGTTAAGAGACTGAAGTAAACCTATTTACTTTTGTAACTGCTTGAAAGAATATATCATAATGATTTGGCTATTTTACTGGTTGGAAAACGAAGCAATTGAAAAGTACTTATTAGGGAAGTCTTTATTGTAAAGACATTTTCCACAATTTGAGTGAATTTTCTAGTAAAAAATGAGTTCTAAATTATATGTAGAAATTTCCTGAGTGAATTAAGATGATTTATGATTTCTGATTTTTCTGTGAGCCAAGAGTTGTCCCAGAACACTAGGTGTCATCAACACAGTCTAAAACTAGCCCTGTTGTTCTCTCACTTCTTATCTTAAGCATCTTAGAGACCTCTACACACTAAATAAGGGAAACACACAGACCGTCAGGTATAAATAATTTAACAATTTTTAATGTAAATCTAAGTACTCTGTTCCTTTCTAATGCATCTGTTCCCCTGAAAGACCATTCAAACAATTAGTGCTATGATAGCAGCTGTCAACAGTGAATACAGTTCAGTTCAGTTCAGTTTAGTTCATTCACTCAGTCGTGTCCAACTCTTTGTGACCCCATGAATTATAGCACACCAGGCCTCCCTGTCCATCACCAACTCCTGGAGTTCACTCAGACTCACATCCATCGAGTCAGTGATGCCATCCAGCCATCTCATCCTCTGTCCTTCACTTCTCCTCCTGCCTCCAATCCCTCCCAGCATCAGAATCTTTTCCAATGAGTCAACTCTTCACATGAGGTGGCCAAAGTACTGGAGTTTCAGCTTTAGCATCATTCCTTCCAAAGAAATCCCAGGGTTGATCTCCTTCAGAATGGACTGGTTGGATCTCCTTGCAGTCCAAGGGACTCTCAAGAGTCTTCTCCAACACCACAGTTCAAAAGCATCAATTCTTCGGCACTCAGCTTTCACAGTCCAACTCTCACATCCAAACATGATTACTGGAAAATCCATAGCCTTAACTAGACGAACCTTTGTTTGCAAAGTAATGTCTCTGCTTTTAAATATGCTATCTGGGTAGGTCATAATGTTTCTTCCAAGGATGAAGCGTCCTTTAATTTCATGGTTGCAATCACCATCTTGCAGTGATTTTGGAGCTCAAGAAAATAAAGTCTGACACTGTTTCCACTGTTTTCCCATCTATTTCCCATGAAGTGATAGGACCAGATGCCATAATCTTTGTTTTCTAAATGTTGAGCTTTACACCAACTTTTTCACTCTCCTCTTTCAATTTCATCAAGAGGCTTTTTAGTTCCTCTTCACTTTCTGCCATAAGGATGGTGTCATCTGCATATCTGAGGTGATTGATATTTCCCCCGGCAATCTTGATCCCAGCTTGTACTTTTTCCAGCCCAGCATTTTTCATGATTTATTCGGCATATAAGTTAAATAAGCAGGGTGACAATATACAGCCTTGACATACTCCTTTTCCGATTTGGAACCAGTCTGTTGTTCCATGTCCAGTTTTAACTGTTGCTTCCTGACCTACATATAGGCTTCTCAAGAAACAGGTCAGGTGGTCTGGTATTCCCATCTCCTCAGAATTTTCCACAGTTTTTTGTGATCCACACAGTCAAAGACTTTGGCATAGTCAATAAAACAGAAATAGATGTTTTTTTCTGGAACTCTTTTGCTTTTTTTAGGATCCAGAAGATGTTGGCAATTTGATCTCTGGTTCCTCTGCCTTTTCTAAAACCAGCTTGTACATCTGGAAGTTCACATTTCAGGTATTGCTGAAGCCTGGCTTGGAGAATTTTGAATAGTACTTTGCTAGTGTGTGAGATGAGTGCAATTATACGGTAGTTTGAGTATTCTTTGGCATCGCCTTTCTTTGGAACTGGAATGAAAACTGACCTTTTCCAGTTCTGTGGCCACTGCTGACTTTTCCAAAATTTCTGGCATATTGAGTATAGCACTTTCACAGCATCATCTTTCAGGATTTGAAATAGCTGAACTCGAATTTCATTACCTCCACTAACTTTGTTTGTAGTGATGCTTCTTAAGGCCCACTTGACTTCACATTCCAGGATGTCTGGCTCTAGATGAGTGATCACACCATCATGATTATCTTGGTCATGAAGATCTTTTTTGTACAGTTCTGTGTATTCTTGCCACCTCTTCTTAATATCTTCTGCTTCTGTTAGGTCCAGATCATTTTTATCCTTTATCGAGCCTATCTTTGCATGAAATGTTCCCTTGGTATCTCTAATTTTCTTGAAGAGATCTCTAGTCTTTCCCAATCTGTTGTTTGCTTCTATTTCTTTGCATCACTGAGGAAGGCTTTCTTATCTCTTCTTGCTACTCTTTGGAACTCTACATTCAGATGCTTATATTTTTCCTTTTCTCCTTTGCTTTTCACTTTTCTTCTCCTTTCACAGCTCTTTTTAAGGCCTCCTCAGACAGCCATTTTTATTTTTTGCATTGCTTTTCCATGAGGATGGTCTTGGTCCTTATTTCCTGTACAGTGTCACGAACCTCCTTCCATAGTTCATCAGGCACTCTATCTGTCAGATCTAGTCCTTAAATCTGTTTCTCACTCCCACTGTATAATCATAAGGGATTTGATTTAGGTCATACCTGAATGGTCTAGTGGTTTTCCCTACTTTCTGTGGTCTACTGGAGAAAGGAATGGCAAACCACTTCAATATTCTTGCCTTGAGAACCCCATGAACAGTGTGAAAGGCAAAATGATAGGATACTGAAAGAGGAACTCCCCAGGTCAGTAGGTACCCAATATGCTACTGGAGATCAGTGGAGAAATAACTCCAGAAAGAATGAAGGGATGGAGCCAAAGCAAAAACAATACCCAGCTGTGGATGCGACTGGTGATAGAAGCAAGGTCTGATGCTGTAAAGAGCAATATTGCATAGGAATCTGGAATGTTAAGTCCATGAATCAAGGCAAATTGGAAGTGGTCAAACAAGAGATGGCAATGGTGAACGTCGACATTCTAGGAATCAGTGAACTAAAATGGACTGGAATGGGTGAATTTAACTCTAATGACCATTATATCTACTACTGTGGGCAGGAATAACTTAGAAGAAGTGGAGTAGACATCAAGATCAACAAGAGAGTCCAAAATGCAGTACTTGGATGCAATCTCAAAAACAACAGAATGATCTCTGTCCATTTCCAAGGGAAACCATTCAATCACAGTAGTCTGTGCCCCAACCAATAATGCTGAAGAAGCTAAAGTTGAATGGTTCTATGAAGACCTACAAGACCTTTTAGAACTAACACCCCCAAAAGATGTCCTTTTCATTATAGGGGACTGGAATGCAAACGTAGGAAGTCAAGAAACACCTGGAGTAAAGGCAAATTTGGCCTTGGAACACGGAATGAATCAGGGCAAAGATTAATAGAGTTTTACCAAGAAAATACACTGGTCATAGCAAACACCCTCTTCCAACAACACAAGAGAAGACTCTACACATGGACATCACCAGATGGTCAACACTGAAATAAACAGATTGATTATATTCTTTGCAGCCAAAGATGGAGAAGCTCTATACAGTCAACAAAAATAAGACCAGGAGCTGACTGTGGCTCAGATCATGAACTCCTTATTGCCAACACTGAATAGTAACTACTACTACTACTAATAACTCCATGAGAGTGGGTATTATACTAGAGTTATGCAATGCTCCGGAGAAAGAAATAGCAACCCACTCCAGTATTTTTGCCTGGAGAATGCTGTGGACAGAGGAGCCTGGTGGGTTGCTGTCTATGGGGTAGCACAGAGCTGGACACAACTGAAGCGACTTGCAGCAGCAGCGGCATGCAATACTCCATGGGCGTCCCAGGTGGCGCTAGTGGTAAAGAACCTGCCTGCCAAAGCCGCAGACATATGAGAGGTGGGTTTGAACTCTGTGGGGAAGATTCTCTGAGGAAGCAAACAGCAACACTCGCCAGTATTCTTGCCTAGAGAATCGCATGGACAGAGGAGCCTGGCAGGCTACAATTCATGGGGTCGCAAGGAGTCCGACAGAACTGAATTGACAGCACGCATGCAATACTAGCATGCGGTCAGTGTTATCCCAGGAAGACTTAGCTCTGAAGGGAGCTAATGAGGGAAGGCACCAAAGTGTTTAGTTTATGTGTATGCTTTAAAAGGTATTAGGTGATTTGTATTCTAAAAGTGTCTAGATCCAAATTTTAATTCATAAGGATGAGGTTAATCCCTCTTCTCCCATCCCCACCCAGTCAAGTAATTCTTTGATACCAACCCAAAGATAGTGTCACATTCCACAGGTTAACAGTTCAGTCCTACGAGATTGCCCTCCCTCCCTTGCTTTTGATGTCAGTTATAAGTTTGGGATGTTACCTATACTTCTGACCAACTGGCTACAAATCAGAGATTCCAAGTCTCCTTTGTTGGGTTCAATTAATTTGCTCAAATGGCTCACAGAGGTCAGGACACCCATTTACTCACTAGATGGCTGGTTTATTACAAAAGGATATAATTCAGAAACAGTCAGATGAAAGAGACGCTTCAAGCAGTGGGTAGGAAAAGGGCATGGAGCTTCCACATTCTCTCTGAGTATACCACTCTCCCCAAATCTCCAAGTGTTCACCAACCCAGAAGACCTCCAGACCCTTTTCCTTGGGAATTTTGTGGAGGGTTCCTTACATAGGCACAATTGATTGAGCCATTGGCCTGTGGCCATTGAATTTGATCTCCAGCCTCTCTTTCTTCCCCAGAATTGGGGGTGGGGTGGAGAAGACTAAAAGTTCCAACCCTCTAATACATGTTGTTCCCCTGGTAATCAGACCTTCTCCCCTGTCCTTAGGTTACCTAGGGTTTCCAGAAGTCACCTTATTACCATAACAAAAGACACTTTTATTGCTTTTATCACAGGAAATTTCAAGGATTTTAAAAACAGTGAGAAATATATATTGGTCATCTGAATAACCAATATAGAATAGATTTCTTATAAATCACAATATCAAAAATTCATATAGGTTTTGTTTTGGGTTTTTTTTTTTTTTGGTTGTGATTTGTGTTTTCACTCGTGTTTACTATACACATCTACATGTGTACAGGAGTCTTAAGAAAATGAGGGAGCTCAGCATTGACATGACTGAGCACTTTCACTTGTCATGGAGTTGAATAAGCCTGTGTTTTGGAACACTAGGGACCTGGTATTTCTATCAGGTTCTGTTATTTGCAGTTTAAGCCTATTTTCCTTTTCAAGCCAATGTGCCAAGGGACGTTTGAGCAATTGAATGCAAGGCTTTGGTGACTCTTTGGCCATATGCCACATAACTACTCTTTCAACTATAAAACTACACTACAAACATGTAACTAGAACATCATACCCCAGGTTTGGGCAATGCCATTTCAAAAATAATTTATGTAAATAACAATAAGGAAAAACAAAAACAAAATATAAGGTGTTGTACAGTTCTGTATCCAAGAAACTTTCTAATGTTTTTAACTTTGTAGTATTTCTATTAAAGACTAGAGGGAGCCTGACTCTCAGTACCACAACTCAGAAAAGTTGCAAATTAGCTTGCCTGTAGACAAATCTTTTTTTTAGGTGGGGGTGGGGGGCTTCCTTGGTGGTTCAGATGGTAAAGAATCTGTCTGCAGTGGGGGAGACCTGGGTTCAATCCCTGGGTTGGGAGGAAACCCTGAAGAAGGGAATGGAAACCCACTTCAGTATCCTTGCTTGGAGAATTCTCTGTACAGAGGAGCCTGGAGGGCTACAGTCCATGGGGTCACAAAGAGTCAGCCGTGACCGAGTGAAGAAAACACTTTTTAAAGCAGAAGAAGTCTTCACTGCTCATGTGTAATATCTGATTTTAATATATTGGGTGTGCCTGCGTACATGCTCAGTCACTTCAGTTGTATCCAATTCTTTGTGATTCTATGGACTTACTATAGCCCAACAGGTTCCTCCATCCATGGAATTCTCTAGGCAAGAATACTAGAGTGGGCTTCCACGCCCTTCTGCAGGGGGTCTTCCCAGTCCCTGGATCAAACCCACGTCTCTTAAGCCCGTAGTTTTTCACAAATTCATTTGATTAATGTCTGTCTCTGGAATTCTGAACCTTCTCTCACTACTTTATTTTTTTTAATGAACCATTTAATTTATTCAGCATTTAGCAAAGATAGTTTACTCTCCTGTGAACTTGCTGTTTATGCTGTTGCTGCTGCTGCTGCTAAGTCGCTTTAGTCATGTCCAACTCTATGCGACCCCATAGACGGCAGCCCATGAGGCTTCCCTGTCCCTGGGATTCTCCAGGCAAGAATACTGGAGTGGGTTACCATTTCCTTCTCCAATTCATGAAAGTGAAAAGTGAAAGTGAAGTCGCTCAGTCTTGTCTGACTCTTCATGACCCCATGGACTGCAGCCTACCAGGCTCCTCTGTCCGTGGTATTTTCCAGGCAAGAGTACTGGAGTGGGGTGCCATACTACTAGGCTATTATTAATTTGAAGGCATGTGTCTGCAGTTGACTCTTGAACAACACAAGTCTGAAATCCACAAGTCTACTTGTACATGGATTTTTTTTTCAAAGGATATGTACCAAAGTACTATATGATCCACATGTTATGCCCAAGTCGCGAAATCTCCCAGTGACCACCAGGGAGCCGATATCTGAAGCAAAAGCAAGAGAGTTTTTATTACCAAACTCGAGCTGGGGCTCCCACCGATACCGAGGCAGTGGCTATACAGAGGAGCCCTGAGTTCTGGGTTACATTGCTTATACAGGGTATTCTGGCACTGCACACAAAATTTGAAAAATGGGAGTCTCTGGGTCTGATTGGTCACCCTCTGGTAAGGGGTTAGGTGTTGAGTTTTAACTGGCTCTCATTTCCCGGGCTGGCCGCGGGTCCCAGTTGGTTCTCTTTTCCTGGGCTTGATTTGATTTTTCCGGGCTGGCAGTTGATTGGCTTTGTGTGCTGAGCTATGCAGGTCAAGAAGCAACAGTTAGAACTGGACATGGAACAACAGAATGGCTCCAAATAGGAAAAGGAGTACGTCAAGGCTGTATATTGTCACCCTGCTTATTTAACTTATATGCGGAGTACATCATGAGGAATGCTGGACTGGAGGAAACACAAGCTGGAGTGAAGATTGCCAGAAGAAATATCAATAACCTCAGATATGCAGATGACACCACCCTTATGGCAGAAAGTGAAGAAGAACTAAAAAGCTTCTTAATGAAAGTGAAAGAGGAGAGGGAAAATATTAGCTTAAAGCTCAACATTCAGAAAACTAATATCATGGCATCCGGTCCCATCACTTCATAGAAATAGATGGGGAAACAGTGGAAACAGTGTCAGACTTTATTGTTCTGGGCTCCAAAATCACTGTGGATGGTGACTGCAGCCATGAAATTACTCCTTGGAAGAAAAGTTATGACCAACCTATATAGCATATTCAAAAGCAGAGACATTACTTTGCTGACTAAGGTCCGTCTAGTCAAGGCTATGATTTTTCTTGTGGTCATGTATGGATGTGAGAGTTGGACTGTGAAGAAGGCTGAGCGCCAAAGAATTGATGCTTTTGAACTGTGGTGTTGGAGAAGACTCTTGAGAGTCCCTTGGACTGCAAGGAGATCCAACCAGTCCATTGTGAAGGAGATCAATCCTGGGATTTCTTTGGAAGGAATGATGCTGAAGCTGAAACTCCAGTACTCTGGCCACCTCATGTGAAGAGCTGACTCATTGGAAAAGACTTTGATGCTGCGAGGGGTTGGGGGCAGGAGGAGAAGGGGACGACCGAGGATGAGATGGCTGGATGGCTTCACAGACTAGATGAATGTGAGTCTGAGTGAACTCCGAGAGATGGTGATGAACAGGGAGGCCTGGCGTACTTCAATTCATGAGGTCGCAAAGAGTCAGACACAATTGAGCGACTGAACTGAACTGAAACATCTTTCTGAGGAAATCGGAGCTGCGGTCCCATAGGGCCTGTCATGGAGTTTATGTTGCTCTCACACATAGTTGGTTAAACTCACAAACACAGAATGGCATATGCTAAGGACCAATTATAAAGTTATACTTGGATTTCATTTTAAGTATTCAGGGCCCCTAAACCCTGTTGTCAAGGGCAAACCATATATACACATATACAGTCTTATAATCTCCTAGCAGAGGACTCACAGAATGGGTGTGCCAATAAATTTTGATGAATGAATAGATGAAACGGAAAAAAAAAATTAGTAAAAGAAATGTAGTTAATGATACATATGAGAAAGTTATTAGATATGCAAATTAGTAATTATAAGGCACATTACAAAGAATGCCTAGGATACTGTTTTGTTCCAGTGGTTAACACAATTTTGTTTTCTATGAAATTATCCTCAAAAATAAGTTGTGATTGTTATTTTTAAATGATGCCAAAGATGAAAACCTCACAGACATTATTGGGGGGGGAGGGGATGAAAGAGATCTTACAAAAATAAGAATAAACAAAATTCACAATTATGATTCAAAAAAAATATAGCAATAGTAGGACATCAGAAACAAATTGTTAACACTGTCTTGACTTCTGATGCTAAGGAATATTTATATTTCAATTTTTGTAGTAATTTGTATATACAAGGCATTTCTTTCTTTGTCAAGCAGATTATGAGGTTCTTAAAGACCTTTCAAGTACAACAAAATTGTTGGGGTTCTGCTGTCAAAAAAATACATTTATGAAAGTAAGAAATCATGCTTCCACATTTCCCTTAGCTTCCACTTCTGATATCATTTTACATGGCAACTTTCTTCTTAATTGTGGATATCTCTTCCACTAGAACATGGGCTCTAGTGGAAACCATGTTGGATTTAATTTCTATCACTATCAACCAACTAATGCCCAGTTCATAAGGGGTCAAATTAGTGGATATGTATGGAATGAATAAATGAAAGAATGAATGAGCAAAATTTGCCCTGGAATATTTGTAGAGGACAATTTCAAGTTTATGTAATGGCACATGAAGCAAGTGGAGAAAGAGATGACAACCAACTCCAGTATTCTTGCCTGGAGAAGCCCATGGAAAGAGGACCCTGGTGGGCTACAGGCCATGGAGTCACAAAAGTGGATACCACCTAGCAACTAAACCACCACCACCACATGAAGCAAGACTATCAGAAATAATCAGAAATGAAAACTATATTCTACTATGCCATCAGAATTTTCAGACATTTGCTGTGGTTCACATGGGCCTGAGCTTTACTATCTGAAAGTAAAAGTAAAGTGAAATTGAGTACTTAGAGAAATCATTACAGGGAGACCAAAGCTGTTCAATAACATAACCACAAAATGAAGAGTAAAAATTCAGGCTACCTTATCTGAAAGTATTATAATACAAGTAGGAGATAAACAGGAGAACAAGGTTTCAGAGAAGTAGGTGGATGTGGAGTACATCTCTCTCCACAGATACATCAGGAATACACCTTCAGACACAGAAGTGCATGCAGAACACCAGCCGAGAGCGGACAGGAGTACCTGACCAGAGGAAAAGAACAGAAAGAACCACACAAAACTCAGCAGGATGAAGGAACTAGGGGGGAAACAGGGGTGTTAGTAGAACTGGACCTGCCCTCAGCGGGCGGGGGACCTGAAGCAGGGGTCTAATCCCCATACCAGGGCAATTGTCTGAGTCAGAGGAGAAACATTTAAGGCTGAGAGTGAAATAGCTGATCTGTGGCAGCCTGAATGGAAAGAGAATCAAACAGTCCTTGCCTCAGCCATGCATGCCCTGGACAGGAACGCTGGTCCCTTGGAAGGTGCAGCAGCTAGGAGCTGGAGTTTAGGGACTGTGGAGTAATCCCAGGGTGAGGGCTGCTATTGACTGCAGAGAGACGGATTGAGGGGAGGTGAGGGAGGAGATCGTGGTGGGAAAGGCCAGTGGAAGAAAGCCAGGCAGCCATGGCAACAAGACGATACTGCTGAGTCATGTGTAGGGAGTGGAGCTGTCACCATAGCATCTCTCTCCCCATGTGCCAGCAGGGCAGCAGCTGAACAATAGAGAGGCTGGACCATCAAACGACTGGCACACTGAACTACAGAGAATGACCCCAGTCCCTGAATGGGTGGAGCTGCAGAGAAAGACTGTCCAAAGAGGCCTTCTGATCGCCAGCTACAAGAGGCTTGAAAAAAGACTGATAGGGCTGTAACTCTTGTGGTGGAGGCGGTCCACGTACCTGCACACCTGGTGCTTCCAGGGTATCTTCAAGTCAAGCAGCTGCGCCACCTTGATGCGCAACTCTCACTGGGGCAGAGCTGCCACAGGCTAAAAAAGTTGTGCATCTATGCACACAGAGTCACTTCAGTAGTGTCTGATTCTTTGCAACCCTGTAGACTGTGGCCTGGAAAATCCCATGGGTGGAGGAGCCTGATAGGCTCCAGTCCATGGGGTCGCTGAGAGTCAGACACAACTGAGCGACTTCACTTTCATGCATTGGAGAAGGACATGGCAACCCACTCCAGTGTTCTTTCCTGGAGAATCCCAGGGACGGAGGAGCCTGGTGGGCTGCCATCTATGGGGTTGCACAGAGTTGGACACGACTGAAGTGACTTAGCAGCAGCAGACTGTGGCCTGCCAGGCTTCTCTGTCAGAGAGAGGGTTCTCCAGGCAAGAATACTGGAGCGTATTGGCCAGTGCCAGTTACCGTACCCTTCTAGAGCACTATACTTCCTTCTGCCTTAGCCGCCAAATGCCCTGAATACCTGGTGCTGCCAGAACCCCTGCGACCTAAGCAGCTGCACCACCTCCACACCTGGCTCACTGTCGGGCAACCCAAGCCCTTCAGGGTAGCCACAGGAGCAAAACCCCAGTGGATGACCCACATGTAGTGGTGAAAATAAAACCACAATTGAAATCCAGGGGCAGTGTGGCTAAGGAAGAAGACCCAAAACCTTCCCACCAGCTGTACAAGGTGCAGATTAAATCCCTATGATCAACTAGGCAAACTCTGTCTATGAAATATATAAAAGGTCTATGAAATATATAAAAGGTCATTGAAAGCTCCAGAAAAGAAAATGCACTAGATCTGATAGTTGTAGACATTGGAGGCAAGAACACACAGGAGTAGGACCAGATTAGAATCTGAGCTGCCGGCACAGCAAGTCCATAGATCAGCACAGTGTTGGAGGGCATCCTAGGGAGGCGAGGTGTACTGTGACTGCCTGCAAGGAAAACTGACAGCAGTGACTCAAGAAAAACATTTGCTATTCTTATTTTTTGACTTGTTCTATAGATTCTTTTGAATATTTTTTTTCTTTGTTTTGCCCCCCCACACACCCCCACACCCCCCGTTGTAGTTTTTGATTGTATTGGCACTAAGGAATCCAATTAAGCATTTGAGATTCCCTCCCCGCCTCGCCCTCCCCTCCCCCAGTCACTTTTCATATTTTTGTCATAAAGTTTTGCCTCTAGATTGGGCTTTGGAC
>SJYC01047690.1:0-15593 GCA_006408675.1 Madoqua kirkii | reverse complement strand
GGAGGAATCAACCTGCCTGACTTCAGGCTCTACTACAAAGCCACAGTCATTAAGACAGTATGGTACTGGCACAAAGACAGAAATATAGATCAATGGAACAAAAGAGAAAGCCCAGAGATAAATCCATGCAACTATGGACACCTCATCTTTGACAAATTAGGCAAGAATATACAGCAGATAAAAGACAATCTCTTTAAGAAGTGGTGCTGGGAAAACTGGTCAACCACGTGAAAAAGAATGAAACTAGAACACTTTCTAACACCATATACAAAAATAAACTCAAAATGGATTAAAGATCTAAATGTAAGACCAGAAACTATAAAACTGCAAGAGGAAAGCACAGGCAAAACACTCTCTGACATAAATGACAGCAGGATTTTCTATGACTTGCCTCCCAGAGTAATGGAAATAGAAGCAAAAATAAACAAATGGGACCTGGTTAAACTGAAAAGCTTTTGCACAATAAAGGAAACTATAAGCAAGGTGAAAAGGATAGCTTTCAGAATGGGAGAAAATAATAGCAAATGAAGCAACTGACATAGAATTAATCTCAGAAATGTATAAGCAGCTCATGCAGCTCAATACCAGAAAAAAACACGACCCAATCAAAAAATGGGCCAAAGAACTAAACAGACATTTCTCTAAAGAAGACATGAAAAGATGCTCAACATCACTCATTATCAGAGAAATGCAAATCAAGACCACAATGAGGTACCACTTCACACCAGTCAGAATGGCTGCGATCCAAAAATCTACAAGCAATAAATGCTGGAGACAGTGTGGAGAAAAGGGAACCCTCTTACACTGTTGGTGGGGATGCAAACTAGGACAGCCACTATGGAGAACAGTGTGGAGATTCTTTAAAAAATTGCAAATAGAACTGCCTTATGACCCAGCAATCCCACTGCTGGGCATACACACTGAGGAAACCAGAATTGAAAGAGACACGTGTACCCCAATGTTCATCACAACACTGTTTATAATAGCCAGGACATGGAAGCAACCCAGATGTTCATCAGCAGACGAATGGATAAGAAAGCTGTGGTACATATACATTACAGAATATTACTTGGCTATTAAAAAGAACACATTTGAATTAGTTCTAATGAGTTGGATGAAACTAGAGCCTATTATATAGAGTGAAGTAAGTCAGAAAGAAAAACACCAATACAGTATATTAATGCATATATATGCAATTTAGAAAGATGATAATGATGACCCTATATGTGAGACAGCAAAAGAGACACAGATGTAAAGAACAGACCTTTGGACTCTGTGCTAAAAGGCAAGGGTGGGATGATTTGACAGAATAACACTGAAACATGTATGTTACCATATGTGAAATAGATGGCCAGTCTAAGTTCGATGCATGAAACAGGGCACTCAAAGCCGGTGCACTGGGACAACCCTGAGGGATGGGGTGGGGAGGGAGGTGAGATGGGGATTCCAGATGGGGACACGTGTACACCCAGGGCTGATTCATGTCAATGTATGGCAAAAACCACTACAATATTGTAAAGTAATTAGCCTCCAACTAAAATAAATAAATTAATTTTTTAAAAGAAATATACAAAAGAAATGCAGTTCGAGTATTTTGAATGCAAAGTGGCTCACTGTCACTTTCCCAAAATCACAGTTGGATCGGGGATAAATGCTAAGTCCATCCTGAAATGAGTGCTCCCCTCAATTCACTGCATTATTTAATTATATCATGTATACAACATACTGTGACATTATTTAGTCATGTGTTCTGTTGGCATGAATCTCACACATATGTGATATGTCCCATAAGCACAGACAAATACCTACAGCAGTAATCTAGTTACCAGTTCAGAGCTAACCACCCATCAGAACAAATGTTAGCTATTTCTATAAACAATGTTCTAAGTGCTCTTGTGTTTTCTATCAAATCCTAAACATTCTGTATTATCAAGGAAAATAATGTGCTTACCCTGGAGCACAAACACAGCCACTTATGCAGGGTGATGATGGGGCACAAGTGAAGTTCATAGCCAAATTTGCACATGTAGTTTCACAGTTTATGCCACCAGCTGGTAATTCAGGGTCAGGAAACCTACAGTCAAAATACTGTTTTCCCTCAGGGCAGATGTGAACTTCAGGAACAAGGCAAGACAAAATACGTTTAACTTTGTATTTGCTCCATATACACAATCGTATTTACATGCATTTGTCATTAAAATGCAATTAACTATAGAACACAGTATATTTTAGCAGTAATTACTGATGACCCCAGTAATAACTGATTTTACTCTGTGATGTTTGGTTCGTGAGCTTAAACCATTCTCTAGCCAGATTTCCTTTAATTACGAGTTTGAAAATTTTAGCTGCCTTCCATAAGAAAACAACTAAACAACTAGTATATACCTTCCTGAAATCAAGAAACAGGGTATTGTGATTAATCTAAACATATATTATCATTTTTTGAAGGCTGACAGTACCATATGTTTAAACTGTTACAAAGCTATGTGTTTACAACAAACACATGATACTTTTAAATCTTGCTTCATCCCCGAGTCACTATTTATGTTACTCCTTCCTGGTGGCTCAGACGGTAAAGGATCTGCCTGCAATGCAGGAGACTCAGGGGGTCCCTGGGTCTCAAGATCCTCTGGAGGAGGCATGGCTACCCCCTTGTATTCTATCCAGTTTTCTTGCCTGGAGAATTCCATGGACAGAGGAGCCTGGCAGGCTACAGTCCATGGGGCCACTAAGAGCCAGCCATGACTGAGCAACTAACTCCTATCACTATAATGTGGAAGTGCAGAAAATGGGCATAATTATAAGGGCTACATATTGCTCCAGAAAGCTTTTGAGTTCAGAGGGATTACCACCTCTTCTGTGGGCCAAAAGGAAACTTGGGGATTCCTCTGCGAGAAGCCCGGCCAGCTGGGCTTCCTTTTCCTCAATACTGAGCCACCCAGTGCAAATGAGTCAAGGTGGGAGGGCCCAGCAGCTTCCAAATATGTGTGCAGCCCATGAGCATACCCTGTAAATAAGCCCTAGAGAGCCTGAATCCTGATACACTGAATCAAGGGCATACAATTAATTCAAAGCTAATTTAGAAATTTTATAACTGTGCAAATAAATAACAAAGCAATAGCTCACAATTGGTTTTATCAGCCTACACTCTTGCTACCCATTAAAAACAACAGAAGGTAGCTTTGTTTAGTATTTGCCTAGAATTTCTCCACAGTGACCATAAATTTGAGGCTTTCTGTGTGGTGAAAAATAAACAATATAAAGGGTCTCCTAATAGATATGATCTTCAGGAATGATATGCAATCATAATATGCTATTTTCAAAAGAGATGGCAGTCGATGTCACTTTACATACCATTGTTAATTGACGGCTAGTCCTAAAGCTTTGCTACTTAAAATGTAGCCCTGAACCCAGTATCATTAGCATCACTTTGACCATCAACAGAAATGTTGCAGGCATCACCCTGACCTACTGTATCAGAATCAATATTTTAACAAGATCCCTAGGTTTTTTGTGTGTACTTTCGGAATCTAAGAATTGCTGATCTGGAGTAGGGTTTCCCAACTGCTGTTGCACAAGTGACTTCAATAGGTGCCTGGATACATATCCCTAAAGCGTTTGGCAGACCTGAGGTAGTGCTGGGATAGGGAGCATCAGGCAGGCTCCCTGGGTTGATCAGCTCTGCCCTAAGTGCCTTACATGTTCACCCCACACTGTCCAACAAATATTATAATTCCAGAGGTGAAAAATTAGGGAGCACCAGAGCACCATGTAGAAAAGCATTCCTAAGGCTATTCCTCCCTGTGGATTGGCAAGGAGGGCTGTGATGAATTCATAACTTCTGCCCTAAGAGAGCCTCCTCTCTAAGGAAAACATCTATCTAGATCTTACCAGTAGAGGGCGTTGCTAATTCATCACATTTCACAGTCCCATTTGAACACTGGCTAGTAGAAGTAAACAGATAGTTAATTCATGAAACAAACCTCAAGACTTTTCTGTTTAAAAAACAATATAACATGCAAGAATTGACGAAAAATATTTTTTTCCCAGAAGTTTTTGTAAATAAGTTATTGGTTTAGAACTGATTCGAAGAGAGCTATTTCAGTTCAACACATTTTCATCAAACACTGGTATATGTGTGAGGCAGTATGATTAGCATGGAGAATTCAAAGACCAAAATTCTTAGTCTTTACCCAAGAGGTTACTATGTTCCAGTATGAGAGAAAGACGTACAAATAAATAATTGAGCTAGTATAACATGCAACATACAAATGTTTAAGATATATTAACACAAGTAAAGCACGTTTCAAAATCTGTTAGCAATTGACATTAGGGCAGTCAAAGAAGATAAAGTCTGCAAAACTTTGAAGACAGTATGGAGGTTACAGTATAGATAAGGTAGGAATGTTGTCATACTGAGTGAAGATGTAGTAAAAAGTCACATAGGAGTGGAACAGCTTTCTATGCAACAGAGTGCCATGTGGGACGTAACCGGAGAGGCCTACAGCAAAGTGTCAAAAGCCAGCTTCTATTAGGACACTAAGACTTTATCCCTGAAGTGAGTCACTGAAGACCTTAAACAGAGATGTGATATCGTTGGTTTGAATTCTAGGAAAGTCTTTCTGGTAGCAGCGTGGAAGAGACAGTGGACTCACATCTTACAACCTGAGTTCCAAAGTCAAGGCATAAGGCAAAAACCAAATTCAGGCAATATGAATGGTGAAAATCCCTTAAGGATTTATCATGATAGGGAAAGATTTTTACACCAATTGTCAATAAGCCCAACATAAAGAGTTTTGCTTCCAGCTCTGGCCTAGATCATGTTTTCTACATTTGAGCCCAAATGAAGAAGTTGACTAACAGAGAAGGGCCGTGCCATACAAAAAATACGCTTCTTCCTCGTCTACCACTAGGATGACCCCCAGAAATAGGACTCACACTGCGAATGGCCGAGAGGAACCGAGACACAGGGATCCCAGGTCACGGAACCAGGCCTTTCATATCATACTAATTCTGGGGCACACGCTTTTTAAGAGGAATGGCAAGTGAGATCATGAGACAAATGGAATTTTTTTCTCACTGAGGTGGGAAGGTTCCTTTGTTTTTGCCAAGTTTACTCAAATTCAATTATGTTAAGTTTAAGAGCAATATGGCATCTTGGTAGAACAGAAGGAGACAAAACTAAAGAAGATCAAGTAGAAACGTCCAGGGAAGAGATGCTGAGAGACACTGCTAAGACAGAGGAGACAGAAAGGAGGAAATGGATTCCAACTGTAGGAGAAAATAAAATCTGAAGTCATGGGCAGTATACTGGGTAGGGGTGTTGAAGAGGAGGAAAGAGTCAAAGATGGCTCCCAGATTTATGGCTTGGGAAACTATGGCTAATATCACAACCTACTGTCGATAGGGCCAAGAGCTGGCTGCCTTTGCATCTCGATGGAGGGAAAGGAAGAGAGATGCGTATAACAGTAAATACAAATTGTGCATAAACAATATTCTGCCACGGATACAAAATAAGCTGCAGAGCGAAACAGGCAACAGGGCAAGTGCTGCAGAGCCAGGCTGTCCAGGAATGAAGCCTGGCTTTGCCATCAAGGCGCTTAACTGTCTGTGCCTCATTTCCTCACCTGTACACGGGGGCTGTAGCAACTGTACCTGCCTCCTAGGGTTAGCGTGATGGGTGTTTTAATAGATGTAAACTCCTAGAATGATACCAGGACTACAGAAAGCGCACAGGAAGGGACAGATATGATTACTGCAATGGTTATTATTACTATCCTCTTACATCTGTTCTTATCTGTGGGTTCCTGTGGTGCAACTAAAAGGAGTTAGCAGTTGGATATAGATCTAGGAGGACTGCTGCATGGACGTGTCTGCATTTTTAACAGGTTACGACTCGAAGGAGTGCTTTCTTATGAATACGCATTTTCTCACAAGAATGGCTGTCCTTTGGGAGACAGCACTCTGACTCCAGAGGGGGACATGGTGAATTCCAATTTGAAATTGCATTTTCTGAGCCGATGGATAAGCCACAAAACTAAAACGCCTCAATAACTTACAACATGTGACCATTTATCTCACCCTTAACTATTATTTGAGAACTAAGGTGAGAACCATCTCACCCTTCACTATTGAGAACTGATCAGGGGCATTCCATTTCACTGTTTGACACTTTAACTCACTGCTCTTTTCTGCAGTTATGAGCACAAGACTTAGGTATTCCATGTTGAAATGAAATATGTGTGTGTGTGTGGTTTAATGTTTATACATATATATTTGGGTTACATAGATATAAATGTCATACATACGGTTTAAAAGTTTATATATTAAGGTCATCTGTATTTTTCAAATTACGGATGTCATATTTCAATTTATGGATTTGGTTAAGAATTTACATCCCTCCATGTTAATTGTCAAGAACAATCACCATTACTGAAATCTACCATAAGCCTGAGGGTGTTGGGATGAGCTCTCCGGGTTGGTAAATACTGCCTCTGTAATGACACCGGCAGTGAAATCTGTAAGGGGGAAAAGAAAAGGTTAACTTAACAAAATAGGATATATTAAAAAAAAACACACACACACTGAAATTCAAGCAGACCACATGCTGTGTTGGTACTTTTAAGGCACAGCCTAGCAACGACATTACTGCACAAAATCCCATGCACTTCTGTTAAACAAATGTGGAATCTTCCGCAGCTTTAGATTTTGTTTCCCAAAACTCATACTCTGTACTGTTTTCATCACAATACAGACTCATGTTGTCTCTGTCACAAAAATGTCCCTGGAGGCACTTCAGAGAAACACAACCAGTACACCATGTAATCCTATGTAGATGACAAAGTCTTTGTGTCATGTGAGATTTGAGAAATTTCTGAATGCTGAGAGGCACTACAATCCTGCTACTACGATTTGCCACATGACAGAGAAACATACACCTTGCTATTCTTATTGATACGGCAAAAGCACATGGGAATGAACGTTGGGATTCCTCATGAGATTCCTTAGCTCTTTCTGCAGCGATGTGTGAACACATACAGGGTTAACAAATAAATACATAAGAGTAAGGATATTAAGAAATATTAAAGAAACAACTCACAAGCAGATTCTTGCATACATGCCCACTTATTTTATGGAAAAAGTGACATTTAATAGTGGAAAAAAATTTATGGTTCTGAGTCAATTAGATTTTTTAAAAAGGGGAGAGGGGAAGAAACAGGCATGACAACCCCTTTATCCTGTAAGGGAGATAAGAGGTTAAAAATTGGATGCTGTCAACCCAGTTCTGGGACGTACATGGGCACACAGAAGCTCAGTGTGTCTTCATAGTATTTGCCTTCAGGACAGTTGCAGCCTTCCGCACAGTCGTCGGTGCACTGCTCCGGGGAGGAGAGGGACATGCAGGAGCGGCGGCAGAAGGAGGAGCAGTGATGGTACATCATGCCTTTCTGACACACCACCCCTGCGGACGGAGAAGCGG
Organism: Madoqua kirkii; assembly: GCA_006408675.1. Lineage (NCBI taxonomy): Eukaryota > Metazoa > Chordata > Mammalia > Artiodactyla > Bovidae > Madoqua > Madoqua kirkii. The sequence continues at coordinate 8,113 of SJYC01047690.1, read as the reverse complement.
CAACTGAGAGAGACTGCACGGGGCCAGCGCGCGGCACGCTGGGATATAGGCCCGAGCGCGGCATGCTGGGATATAGGCCCACGACAGACAACACTCACGAAAACAGGCGTCTGCCGCATCACTACTGCCTGCTATAACATAAAGACATAACCAAGCAAGTCTTTGCCTCAATAGAAGTTTAACCAGAGAAGAATACAATTTCTATGTGAACTCAATTTAAGTGTGACATTTCATAACATTCTTTAACAGCCTGTGCTGTAATTTTCTTGATATATTTAAGGCATTTTATCCGTCTAAATAAACCTACTGTCCTCACATTTTAAACTTGTTTACTGCTATGTTGGCACCATCTTCTTTATGACATTATTTAACCCTAAGTAAACTTTGTCATTACGAGTAACACAAAACTAGATGTTATTGATCTATTCTCACAGATCCTGTTTTTTGCCTATTAGATTATGTTTCTGTCTTTTGCTAAATCCTTCTAATTTCTTCCTAGAAAAAGCCTGAATTGATTAAAGTAGGCAAACTAAAATATTCTTAAAACACACTTGCACAGACACCTCAGAAATGCTGGGTAAAACAACTGAAATAATGTTAATCGTATAACTGCTCTTATGAGGAAAAAAAAAAGGCGGGAGGGGGGTGGTGGAAGGTAGCTTCTTTGGATAACAGCAATAAAGAGAGAAAAAAATACAAATCTTGAAGTAGAGAAAGCGAGGGTGGGTTGCAGTGATTTTCAACCTTCTATTTAACTCTTAAGGAAATGGAAAATCAAAGTTGGTCTTCTCAAGGCAAGGAACTGGTAGGCTCTTAACTGATGCCTCCAAAAAAATCATCTAACGCAGTTAAAAAGATGGACTATAGCAGAGGTCAGCAAACTTTTTTTGGAATGAGCTAAATGGTTCCAGAGAATAGCAAGGAGAGACAAGAAAGCCTTCCTCAGTGATCAATGCAAAGAAATAGAGGAACAATAGAATGGGGAAGACTAGAGAACTCTTCAAGAAAATTAGAGATACCAAGGAAACATTTCATGCAAAGATAGGCACAATAAAGGACAGAAATGGTATGGACCTAACAGAAGCAGAAGATATTAAGAGGTGGCAGGAACACACAGAAGAGCTAAAATACAAAAAAGATCTTCATGACCCAGATAACCATAATGGTGTGATCACTCACCTGGAGCCAGACATCCCGGAGTGCGAAGTCAAGTTGGCCTTAGGAAGCATCACAATGAACATAGCTAGTGGAGGTGATGGAATTCTAGTTGAGCTACTTCAAATCCTAAAAGATGATGCTGTGAAAGTGCTATACTCAATATGCCAGCAAATCTGGAAAACTCAGCAGTGACCACAGGACTGGAAAAGTTCAGTTTTCATTCCAATCCCAAAGAAAGGCAATGCCAAAGAATGTTCAAACTACCACACAATTGCACTCATTTCATACACTAGCAAAGTAATGCTCAAAATCCTCCAAGCCAGGCTTCAACAATGTGTAAACCATGAACTTCCAGATGTTCAACTTCCTTTGGCAGAGGAACCAGAGATCAAATTGCCAACATCTAATGGATCATGGAAAAAGCATGAGATTTCCGGGAAAACATCTACTTCTGCTTTATTGACTATGCCAAAGCCTTTGACTGGGTGGATCAAAACAAACTGGAAAATTCTGAAAGAGATGGGAATATTCCAAGTAAAAAATAAAATAAAAGTCCAAATACTCTGACAAATTAAAAAAAGAGAGAGATGGGCATACCAAACCACCTGACCTGCCTCCTGAGAAATCTGTATGCAGGTCAGGAAGCAACAGTTAGAACTGGACATGGAACAACAGACTGGTTCCAAATAGGGAAAGGCATATGTCAAGGCTGTATATTGTCACCCTGCTTATTTAACTTCTATGTAGAGTGCATCATTCGAAATGCTGGGCTGGATAAAGCACAAGCTGGAATCAAGATTGCTAGGAGAAATATCAATAACCTCAGATACACAGATTACACCACAATATGGCAGCAAGTGAAGAACAAAAGAGCCTCTTGATAAAGGTGAAAGAGGAGATGAAAAAGTTGGCTTAAAACTCAACATTCAAAAAATGAAGATAATGGAATCAGGTCCCATCCCTTCATGGCATATAGATGGGGAAACAGTGGAAACAGTGGCAGACTTTATTCTTTGGGGCTCAAAAATCACTGTAGATAGTGACTGCAGCCATGAACTTAAAAGACACTTGCTCCTTAGAAGAAAAGCTATGACCAACCTAGATAACATATTAAAAAGCAGAGACATTACTTTGCCAACAAAGGTCCAGCTAGTCAAAGCTGTGGTTTTTCCAGTAGTTATATATGGATGTGAGAGTTGGACTGTGAAGAAAGCTGAGCACTGAAGAATTGATGCTTTTGAACTGTGGTGTTGGAGAAGACTCTTGAGAGTCCCCTGGACTGCAAGGAGATCCAACCAGTCCATCCTAAAGGAAATCAGTTCTTAATATTCCTTGGAAGGACTGATATTGTAGCTGAAACTCCAATACTTTGGCCACCTGATGCCAAGAACTGACTCATTGGAAATGCTCCTGATGCTGGGAAAGATTGAAGGCGGGAGGAAAAGGGGATGGCAGAGGATGAGATGGTTGGATGGCATCACCAGCTCAATGGACATGAGTTTGAGTAAGCTCTGGGAATTGGTGATAGACAGGGAGGCCTGGCGTCCTACAGTCCATGGGGTCAAAAAGAGTCGGACGCAACTGAACAACTGAACTGAACTGAAATGGTGAATAGTTTCAATTTCTCAGACCATACATTCTCTGTTACAACTACCCAGCTCTACCCTTGTAACTAAATATGCAAACATATGGGCAGTAAAATTTATTTACAAAATACAGGAAGCCCAAGGGTTTACTTTGCCAACTTCTAGATGAGAAGAAATCTGCTCATAATACAGGAGATGCCAGGATAGCTCCACTCTAATTTTGCTTATGGTAAAAATAGTCAAAAGCTATTGTCTTCTGTAACAGAGCGCCAACTTTAAGAAATAAAATAAGCCCCATTTTTTTCATGTTGACACATTATATTAGTATTTCAAATAACTTAAGCAAATGTTGACTTTTATTTAAAAATAGCAGTAATTACAAATGCAAAAATCTCTGAAGTGCTATTTGATCATCTTCATCAGGGCCTCTGCCACCATACTCACCGCAGAATGACACCTGAGCTCTGAAATCGATGGGAATGCCCCGCTGGCCACAGAGGTAGGCATAGTGGGCAAGAGCATTGCACAGGCAGGCGCTTCCACACTTGCAGGCATCGTGGCGGCACAGCTGATAGTATAGCCCAGGGCTAACGTAGACGTGGCAAGGAGCGAAGAGCTCCCGGTGGATGACATCACAGTGCGCTGCATAGCCAACTAACAGACAAAGAACCCCATTAGCACTTCACGGACTAGTCTAGCTAGTATCAAACAGCCCTAAGTATCGAATTCCAGCACTGGCCAAGGCATCTTGCTTTCCTAGAAACACACTGTACTGCACATTCAATAAGAATCAGCATCTTCAGCTTATACTTTGAGGGGGGGTGGGTTATTTTCAGTAATATTGGTAACAGCACTTACTCCATATTTAATATTCTTTTAGCAAAAAAAGACATTGTGTTATACCCAAATAACTTGAGTATCAGAAGGGTTCACTGATAGAAGTGGCCGCAATTACCCCATTGCCTGCAGATCATCTTGGGAAATCACCCCAATTTTGCTAAAATAACTGATGAGTATTAGAAGGTTTATCTCCAGACAACCATACACAGTAAAAGTAGTGTTAGGTTATGGATGTTACAGCAACTCCCTGGGATACATTATCCAGGAAGGACTGGGAATCGTCTCACCCCATTGGAGTCTCTGAGGTAAATGGTAATGAGGGGGATGCCACATAATCATTGAATCCAGTGTCCACACAGGCACAGTGCTCAAAGTCTGGTAAATATTAGGAGCTCAATACTGTTTGATAAATGAATCTGTGAATAAATGAATAATAATAGAAATGGGTAATGGAGCATATGCTAAATGCTCTGAGGTACCCCTACCCAAGTCATTTGAGAGGATCTGTGTAATCAGAGCTTGAATTTGTTGACTTTTTCCCTTGAGAGAGACTGATCAGATATAATTCTCAGTGGAAGTAACCAAATTTGACAAAACAATCTAGATTTCATCTTTCTGAAAAAAGCCTAGTGTGATTTCTTGGTGTAATGAGCCTCAATTGCAGTGATTTCCTCATGGAAGAAAAATTAACCAGTCTTGGAGCTGTCATTGTCTTTGAGAGACAAGATGAGCTGCTAGAGTTTTAGAATTTTTTCACTATTAAGGAATTATGCTGAACTTATTTTATGAAGTATTTTAAATATATTATTGGAAACACATGCTAATTATGAGTAGTTACCTGAGTATTATATTTTTGTATTGTTAAGCACATAATATGTGAAAACAAATGATTTAGACTATGTAACAGTGTACTATCGGAATGCACACTTCCGATTACCAGGATCTCCAAGCAAAGACTGGTATCATATGCTCTAAGGATTTGTAGATCAAAAAATATTCCTACTGACATTAAGTGAAAGGGTGACTCGGAAAATCCTTGTTTAAAAATATCCTTCAGAATACACATTAGAATTGACTTTTGTCTATTTACTTTACTTTCTTGGGATGTTTTTGAATTTATCTATTTGAAATTAAAAAAAAAAAAACAGTTCAAGGCAAACATGAAGAAAAAAAATATCTAAAACATATAAGTCATAGAAGACATATGATATGGGGACAAAAGTGATAAATATATATATGTAACAAATAACAGGTATATTCCAGGTAGTCACTAAAGAAACAACCAGAGAAAACCTAAATTCATCAACTGGACTCTACTCCAACTTTTACAAGCTGTTTTTTTTTTTTTCAAGAGATCAAAAATAATTTAATGAAGAAAACTTGAAGTCTAGATAGCTTCATTGGTAAATTCAATCAAACATTCAATCAAAGTCTAAGTAGTTTCATCGGTAAATTCAATCAAAATTTCAGTCAAACATGCTGGCCACTAAATTTTAGACTAGCATAACCCTGATACCACAAATCTCACAGACAGTGAAAGAAAAATATAAACAAATAAGATGTGTATAAGAGACAGGGAGATAAGAGGTTAAAAATTGGATGCTGTCAACCCAGTTCTGGGACGTACATGGGCACACAGAAGCTCAGTGTGTCTTCATAGTATTTGCCTTCAGGACAGTTGCAGCCTTCCGCACAGTCGTCGGTGCACTGCTCCGGGGAGGAGAGGGACATGCAGGAGCGGCGGCAGAAGGAGGAGCAGTGATGGTACATCATGCCTTTCTGACACACCACCCCTGCGGACGGAGAAGCGGCAACTGAGAGAGACTGCACGGGGCCAGCGCGCGGCACGCTGGGATATAGGCCCGAGCGCGGCATGCTGGGATATAGGCCCACGACAGACACCACTCACGAAAACAGGCGAGGTTTATCCTATGAATGAAAGTTTAGTATTTGAAAATAATCAGTGCAATGCAACACAGTAATGGAATAAAAGATAAGCTTAATAAATAAATAAATAAAAGATACATACTAATAAGAACATTAAAATATATTTATCAACATATCAAGGAAGGAACTGAAAAATTTAGGGACAAACTGAGCAAGAAAAATGAAATGAGAAGGACTAGGTCTATTAGTAAAAAACTGAGGAGAGAATGGGAAGGAAAGTGTTGTTAAATGGAAATGAAGTTAAAAGCATTAAATCATAGAAACAAAAGACTCTAGTCTGTTCCTCTTACTCATTTTTCTGGATCACTGGCTTCCTGCTTATGAAGCAATAATATGTTCTGTGAGCAGGAACTCATGTGACAGTAATAAACAGGAATTCACACATACTGTCACGCTGTGGCACCAAAACTGAACATCCCAAGATTATATGAGCATTATAATACTCCAGAGATTTCTCTTTAGCACTTAAAGAATCTGGAATATACAAAATGCTAGCTCACATCTGAGGACAACTGAGGGATTTCTGAGCACCTAAAACAAGGAAATTTATGAATGCAGAATAATAAATGAGTCTTGTTCTGGAGTTCTTTTTTAAAGTAACCTAGATTACACAAGGAGAAGGCAATGGCACCCCACTCCATCACTCTTGCCTGGAAAATCCCATGGACGGAGGAGCCTGGTAGGCCGAAGTCCATGGGGTCGCTAAGAGTCAGACATGACTGAGTGACTTCAGTTTCACTTTCATGCACTGGAGAAGGAAATGGCACCCCACTCCAGTGTTCTTGCCTGGAGAATCCCAGGGATGGGGGAGCCTCATGGGCTGCCGTCTATGGGGTAGCACAGAGTCAGACACAACTGAAGTGACTTAGCAGCAGCAGTAGCAGATTACATAAAGAGGCATATGTATTAAACAAAAACACATAAGGAATGGCACTGATTTATCATTACGAAGAAAATGAGAATTTAAAATCACTAATTTTATAAAATTACAGTAATAAAGAGAATTTTTCCTAGGTTTAAATGCAGAAAGACTTACTGTTTTGTTGATTAATGTTGCAGGGGTCCACCATAGGAACATGAACAGGTGCAAAACAAGTGGAAGAAACTCTCCATGCATTTGCATGAAGTTGTGGGGTACCTTCTATCATGCCTGATGGAGAACTAGAAAGCAAATATTCTCTTAGTCTCTCCCATTTATTTCCTTCCTTCAGAGACTTCAAATATTGAATACTACTTTTTTAATCTACAAGAGTATCTTAGAGTTTGAAATGTTTTATTACATTTTTAAATATACATGGTTTTAGCTTCCTATTATTAAGACTTTACACTATTCAAATCTTGGACATATACGATTTTATTTAATAATCACTTTAATAAGCCTTGTGAAGAAAACACCTTTATGCCCACTTTAGAGAGAAGGAAAAGCAGAAGCTTAGAGAAATATTAACATTCACTCAGCTGGTGACACTCAGTGTCAAAGAGTGGAGATTCAAATGTAATTCACACCAATTTAATGAAAATGCAAACAACCAAAACATCAATGTGTTTAGGGAGGCAGAGGTAGGGAGCTCACATGATTCTTTTCAAGGTAAAGACAAATGTCTTAAACAATACATAGGCTATACTTCTGGGATACTTCAATTTTCATTATGAGGCCTGAAATACTGAGGTTCCATTGTGAAGCTGGGCAAACAAACCAAATGAAAATCGAGGAGAAATGGTATAAGAGGCACTCTTCATCCAAGTTTACTCAACAAACCAAAATGGAATAGAAATATGTACCCTTCAGGCTTATAAACCACAACGATGTTTAAGAGTCTGATACTAAGACGCCCCCTCCAGTGGTCTTCAAGATTTATTAACTCTTCAGACGCTAGATACTGAGAGACAATCCCTCCTGGAACTGTGTCAAATACTGTCAGAACCACTTAGAGAATGAGGTTGGACTAGATTTCTTGTAGGAAGATCTGACTAAGCAAAACTTTACTAATGCAAGCCGTAACGGCATTAATCGCTACAACATGGCCAAACAGTAGACCAGCATTTATCTTGGCCCTTTTAGTGTCTTAGTAAGCATAACTACTTTGCTTACCATTTATTTCAATCACCATTACAAAGCTATACGGAGCTTCTCACCACAGTGACTGAGGCAGGAGAAGGAAACGGAGCCACACAGGGCACTCCACAATCCTTACTCCTTATATCCCTTCCTTCCTTCTTTCCTTGTGAGCCTCGTGGCTCAGATGGTAAAAGCATCTGCTTGCAATGCAGGAGACCCGGGTTGGATCCCGGGGTGGGGAAGATCCTCTGGAGAAGGAAGTGGCAACCCACTCCAGTACTCTTGCCTGGAAAAATCCATGGATGGAGGAGCCTCGGAGGCTACCGTCCAAGGGGTCGCAAAGAGTCAGACACGACTGAGCGACTTCACATTCCTTCTTTTTCCTATCCCTCAAAATGAAACTATTCTAAACTATATAGAATTAGAACAAACTCCCAATCCAAAATCTCATTTTGCTCCAACGAGAACACAAGGCCCACAGAAACTGCATAACCTGAACTAGGTCTCCTTTGCCTCTCCATCC
>SJYC01047686.1:0-29585 GCA_006408675.1 Madoqua kirkii | reverse complement strand
GGTCCCATCACTTCATGGGAAACAGATGGGGAAACAGTGGAAACAGTGTCAGACTTTATTTTGGGGGGCTTCAAAATCACTGCAGATGGTGATTGCAGCCATGAAATTACAAGATGCTTACTCCTTGGAAGAAAAGTTATGACCAACCTAGATAACATATCCAAAAACAGAGATATTACTTTGCCAACTAAGGTCCATCTAGTCAAGGCTATGGTTTTTCCTGTGGTCATGTATGGATGTGAGAGATGGACTGTGAAAGAATTGATGCTTTTGAACTGTGATATGAAGACTCTTGAGAGTCCCTTGGACTGCAAGGAGATTCAACCAGTCCATCCTAAAGAAGATCAGCCCTGGGATTTCTTTGGAAGGAATGATGGTAAAGCTGAAACTCCAGTACTTTGGCCACCTCATGCGAAGAGTTGACTCATTGGAAAAGACTCTGATGTTGGGAGGGATTGGGGGCAGGAGGAGAAGGGGACCACAGAGGATGAGCTGGCTGGATGGCATCATGGACTCAATGGACGTGAGTCTGAGTGAACTCTGGGGGTTGGTGATGGACAGGGAGGCCTGGCATGCTGCGATTCAGGGGGTCACAAAGAGTTGGACACGACTGAGTGACTGAACTGAAGTGAACTGAATGCCCTATATATAAGGCCTTCCCCATGAGATTAAGAGATACAAATTACTATGTATAAAATAGATAAGCAAGAAGGATGTATTGTACAGCAAAAGGAGATACAGCCATTGTTTTGTAATGGCTTTGACCTATTAAAATATTGAATCACTATGTTGTACACCTGAAACTTATATTGTAAGTCAGCTATATTTCAATCAAAAAAATAAGACCATCCTCACTCTCATGGCCATCTCTTTCCCTGTTCTGATCTCTGGACATTCTATACTTAGCTTCTGCATTCTGTAGCAATGCCAAGCTAGTTAAAGTTCCCCTTAACATACTCCATAGTTCTCCTCTTTGCTATGCTTAGAACACTTTCCCCATCTCCTTCATCCTGGCAATTCCTCAGCTGTAAATGCTCAACTGGATATCCTTTCTTTAAGAAGGGCTTCCTGACCACACCAGCACTCCCAGTGCTGGGTGAGATATACCTTATCACTTAGACTCCCAAAGTCTGTGTGCATATCTCTGAGTTTATCATATCTTTAAGTGGTCATTTACTTCCATCTTTCCTCTTCCAAACTCTAGGCCACTTGAAGTGAAGTGAAAGTTGCTCAGCCGTGTCCGACTCTTTGTGACCCCATGGACTATACAGTCCATGGATTCTCCAGGCCAGAATACTGGAGTGGGTAGCCTTTTCCTTCTCCAGGAGATCTTCCCAACCCAGGGATTGAATCCGGGTCTCCTGTATTGCAGGCAAATTCCTTACCAGCTGAGCCACTGGGGAAGCCCAAGAATACTGGAATAGGTAGCCTATCCCTCCTCCAGCAGATTTTCCCAGCCCAGGAATTGAACCAGGATCTCCTACATTGCAGGAAGATTCTTTACCAACTGAGCTATCAGAAAAGCCAATCTTCAAAACCTCAAGTTATCTCCATTTTCACTTGAGATCCCTAGCCTCTTTCAGTGTTTTTCAGATGGCTACCACTGTTTCAAGGGATTGAATCCGGGTCTCCTGCATTGCAGGCAAATTCCTTACCAGCTGAGCCACTGGGGAAGCCCAAGAATACTGGAATAGGTAGCCTATCCCTCCTCCAGCAGATTTTCCCAGCCCAGGAATTGAACCAGGATCTCCTACATTGCAGGAAGATTCTTTACCAACTGAGCTATCAGAAAAGCCAATCTTCAAAACCTCAAGTTATCTCCATTTTCACTTGAGATCCCTAGCCTCTTTCAGTGTTTTTCAGATGGCTACCACTGTTTCGGCATCAAATCCAAACTGAAAATATCCAGGCACAGCATTACCCAATAGAACTTTATGCAACAATGGAAATACTCTGTGTCTGCACTGTCCCATACAATACTTGAGATAAACACTAATGCCACTTGAGATAAACACTAAGCCCCATAAACGTGGTGGTCTCTACTAAGTTTGGCTGAGGACCTGGAAACACATAGGCACTCAATAAATGTTAGGTTAGTCAGTTAATGGGAGAAGACTGCATTTAGGTTGTATTGTTGTTATTGTTAACATAAGAAAAGTATACCATTGGCATTGCTTCTTACCATTCAGATTGAAGCCTTGATTAGGACTGGTGAGGATTTGTCCTCCCCTACTAAGGGTCACTTGTTTGTCAAAATCATCCTCCAGAATCAGAGTTACAGACTGAAGGCAGACCAAGCCAAGGTTCTGCATAAAAATCATATTATCAATTAAAAGAATAAGAGAGAAAAAAGAGAGACCTAGTCAGGGACAAGGACAATGGAAAAGAGAAATGGGAGAAGATGAAGGAGTGAAGAAAGGAGAGAGCACACACAGATAAAAATTTCTGGTATACAGAAGACTTGAGAATAAGCAATATTATAAAGTAGTTACACATTTTATTGTGAATCTCATACAGCCCCATAACTATATCTTTACATTAAATATACCTTGTGCATATATATGCCTTTCACAGATTATTAAATAGAAATGTTTTCAATAAAGTGCCAATAATTACATTTTCCATAGAACATAAAGTACCTTTCCAAATTCATCCGTGGTATTTAGATGTAAAAAATCAGTACAGAAAAGAACCAAGAGAATTACAATTCCATGCAGAAAGCTAATTAAGACTCTGACATACTGCACAGGAAAAAAAAAAATCAAACTAAAAAAGCTCATAAACTAGATTGGAATTTTGTTGGAAACAACCATTTTATGTTGGGATAAAAGCAGAATAAAAGATTTTGGCAAAAATTTGACTTCTTGATTCAGAAAGATAAATGAAAAACCTGTGTTTCTTTGTTTACAAATTATGACGTGACGTGAAGTGAAGTCGCTCAGTTGTGTCCGACTCTTTGCGATCCCATGGACTATAGCCCACCAGGCTCCTCTGTCCATGGAATTTTCCAGGCAAGAATACTGGAGCGGGTTGCCATTTCCTTCTCCAGGGAATCTTCCCGATCCAGGGGTCGAATCCAGGTCTCCTGCACTGCAGGCAGACACTTTACCGTCTGAGCTACCAGGGAAGTCACTACAAATTATAGACGTGTCTATTTCAAGCAAAGATCTAAAATAAATATTCCCATATGCTAAAAGAAAAAGTCATCATATCTATTTAGAATGATGTGAAACATGTTAAGTTCTGTCAAAAATCATCTTTAAGATAACAGCTTTGAGGCAACAAAAAACATTGCTTATTGTGCAGCCTTGCATGAAATGTTTCAAAAATCTATATATACAAACACTATTTTTCAGAAAGAAAATGCAATAAATATATAGTATTTAACCTAAGACTTTTTTTATATTTTGATATCTTTGAAACCAGGATACATGATATAGTTAACAGCAGACCTAGATCAATCATCAATGTGTTTTTTCACTGTGGTATACGGAATAATGATGCATCTTAACACTCAATGGTGTCTGATTTTTGAAGAAAACAATTATACCAATTCATGTTACTATTTTTAACCTAGATAAGAAGTTTGAGCCAAAAAAAAAATGAACACTCCTCTGATCATTTTGAAATGTTCTTACCTGTTCACAGTGAGCTTTCTGTAAAGTAATTGTGAATTTATCTTTTCCAGTTCCTTTTACAAGGATGTATTGGCACATTCCAATGAAAGAATAATGTCGACCATCAAAAGTAGTAAAATGAGAATCACCTACAACGGAGCACTGAACTAGAAGAAGAAGCAGGGGTCGGGGGAGGAAGAGAAGAGGAAGGAAAAAGGGGAAAAGGAGGAGGAGAAAGACGTTATGTTTATTCTTAAAAAGCAGTAGGTAAAAAAAAAGCAGTAGGCCAAATTACAGTAACTCTTCAGGTATCAAAAAGAATAAAGTGTTTAAAAATTACTAGTTTGACAAACTCACTAAATTACATTATTTGATTAAATTTTAAATTTATTTAATGATAGCTATTCCACTTTTTTTAGAGTTTATAATATTTGTACAATTTTCATACATTTTTACCAAAGTTGTCTGCTCAGAGCTATCATTTATTCAGTTTTCCACTTATCCTCTGAATATCTGGATTTAAAGATCATTATATCTCTTGTTACATATGAGAAGACCTCATAAAAAGTCAGTGCTAGCTTCCTCCTCAGTTTCAAGAAAATCAAGACATATTCTTTAAAAACATTTTAAAAGATTACCTGGGCAGTCATGCTCAGTGCAGTTCCAAACTCCACCAACACACACACTAAATAAAATGATAAAAACATTAATCTAACTGCACAGTCAAACTGCATGAATGTTTGCAATAATGAATTGGTTAATGTATCAAATGTATCATGTTTCTTAGGTTGAGAATAATCTGACCTGAAAAATATCTCTCCAAAAGTTCAATTAACTGATCAACTTGGACTGGCCAGCACCTAAATTATAATTTATTGCATGCCATATTTAAAAATCAATAAAGATGATACAATGGTAGTGCAGATTAGTCAAGAACAAAAGTACAAGCAGAGAACTTCTGTTTCTCTCCTTCCTTCATTGCTTAAACCAAAAAAAATGCCACACACAATACAACGTTTATCCGTATCATTAGAGAAATACATACAATGAGTTGAGTCAAGATTAATAAGTCACTTCATCTACTAAAAACTTTTAAAATTGGCTTTGCAGATCATCAGACATTAAAGAGAGAGAAAAGATAAATTCTGCCTTCTACCAACAAACAGATAATGAATTTTGGAGGAAAGAATAATCTCTGAAAGTCAGGAATTCAAGTCAGCATCTAAGAACAGGGTTAGTTTTCAGCTGTATTTCAGTTATAAACACAGACAGCAAAGAGAAAACTGCCTAATGACACTTATACCTCTATTTGTTTTTAGACTGCCCTGGAGGGATTTAATCTTTGGCTATAGTAGCTAATTAGTTAGCTAATTTAAGAACGTTGAAAAGTCTCTAATCACGGCCCAAAATTGGTGAAATGAAGAATCACTTTTTAAAGTATTCAATACAGAAGGACAAGAGAACCATCAAATCCTATGAGTAAAAGCATGTGCAAATTAGTGATTATTCAACAGTTCATCACATGGATATAAAAATTTATAGAATTGCCAACAGAAGTGAGAAGAGTTATATCATAAAAGAAAATACAGACGGTCCCTCCTACTCCCTTGTTGCTGTAAAGGCTTTAAATACAATGAAACTGAGTCTGGGAATTTTTGGAAGAAACATCAGTAAAAAGTATATCTCTTTAAACATATGTCAAGGTAAGACTGTCACCTAGTCAGGTACCCAGAAATAATTAGCTGTAATTGATCACATACCATTCAGTACATTCTTGTTCAATTTTTGAGCCAACTGAATAAGCTAATCCATGAAAATTGCATGGGCAGTTTTCCAAGGAGATGCAAGTCCCATTTTCCATTATGAGGCCTGTTTAAGAAAAATATATATCAAATGCACAAAAGAAGCAATAAGAATGATATTCTTTGAATATAACAATTCAGCCAACTTTTATTGAACACTTGCTTTCACAAGTGCTAGAAATACTAATTACTTTTAAGAAGCCTCGCTCTGTCTCAGTCAGTAGCTCTGTTGCTCTGTCTCAATCAGTAGCTACCTTATAAGGGTCTATTTCAGCTGTTTTCAACTTTATTATCCCATTACCTGCTATCAAAATGTTAAGATTCACAACACAGAAATAGGGCAACTAATGTCTCTTTGCTTTTGAGAGAAGAGGAGAGGAGAGGAGGGAGAAAGTCTTGAATTTATTCTGTTTAATTTCTGTTTAGTGAAAATGAGAGATAAACACTATCATCACACAGATAATAAAGAGCCAGGAAACGCTTCTCAAAGAGCTAGCACAGTAGAACCGCATTTGTTACTTCTTTCTAACGAGCAAAGGTGGTTGAACCACTGTTACCAAGCACATTCTTTGATGCAGCTGATCATTTTTCAGAGTAAGACTTTCTAGTCAAAGGAATTATATTCTGGTGCATGGATTTATGTTCGGTGCAAAGTCCTTATCACATCATTGACTGGGAGCAAACAGTTCAGGACGGGCACTGGTCCAATGGACTTTGAGGAGCATTGAAAGAGCAATGGACCGAGGTCAATAGATCTGATTCTGAGTAGTCCTCACTCGTATTAAGTACATGACAGTGGGAAAAATCACTTAACATCTCTAGGATTCTATTTTTTAATCTGCAAAATTAAATGAGTTTGAGTAAATCCCCAATGTTCTAAATATCTATTAATTTGTATTGCAGATTAAAACCCCATATCTATCATTTGCTATGTCACTTCTAACTACAAATATTAAAACTACATCAGGACTGAAATCTCATACTACCAGGATATGAAGACTTTTTTTCTGAATTTGATTTTGTCTTTAAAAAGTAAAAATATATAAATTATTGTTGCTGTTGTTTAGTTGCTGTCATGTCCAACTCTTTTGTGACCCCCATGGACTGCAGCCCACCAGGTTCCTCTGTCTATGGGATTTCCCAGGCAAGAATACTGGAGTGGGCTGCCATTTCCTTCTCCAGGGAATCTTCCTAATCCAGGGATCAAAGCCTTTTATTAAAGAGAAGCATCCATTCCTTGTAGTCACTTAAGGATCAAATCCTACAAGGGGAGAAAATCTGCAATAGCCCTAACATCCCGAGAGGACACTAAGACATGATTCTTGGATCACAGGGTACTAGTCAGCATGAGTGTAGACACAGTTTCTTTCATGAGGCACTTACCATCTGGGCAATAACATCCATCAAGACAATGGAGATTGCTCCCAAGACACTGTTTCTCAAATGTGCAGGTTGGTGGGCAACAACTGATACAATCCCGATGGACAAAGCTGTCATCACATTTATCGACTAAAATGGGCAAACAGGTGAGCAGTAAGTCAATGCTACTCAACTCTCTTTGAAAAAGATCACAGTGTTTTTTTTTTATTGAAGTATAGTTGATTTATAATATCATGTAGGTTTCGGGTGTACAGCACAGTGATTCAGTTATATATATATATAATATATATTATACATATTATATATACATATATAAATTCTTCTTCAGATTATTTTCACTTATACATTATCACATAATATTGAGTATGGTTCCCTGTACTATACTGTAAGTCCCTATTGGTTATCTATTTTATACATAGTAGTGTGTATATTTAAATCTCAGCCTCATAATTTATTCTTCCCCCCACCTCTCTTTTCCCCTTGGTTTGTTTTCTGTGTCTGTGAGTCTCTTTCTATTTCAGAAATAAGTTCATTTGTTTCTTTTTATCTTTTAGATTCCACATGTATGCATTATCATATGGCTTAGAATATTACTCAGTCATAAAAAGAATGAAATAATGCTATTTGCAGCCACATATGTGAGCGATTATCATAAGTGAAGTAAGCCAGATAAAGACAGAGATTAGAGTGTTTTAAAAGTATTCAAAAGTTTACCAATATTATTGCCTCCATAACAAGTCTTTGCAGTTCACTAGTTTTGACAGGTAGGGTAAGTTTTGAGTACTAGGATAAGCCTAAAATTAACAGAAGTACACAGACATGGCTGGAAAATAAGGAAACATACTGCATGCTGGAAAGTCATCTCTCCAGTCTTGAATAGGGTAGCCTGCATGGGAACAGGCTCTAGCATACTCGGTGGCTGCGCGACAATAGGTCTCGTCATCATGAGTTCTGGAAAGTGAAAAGACAGATCAAAAATCATACAGGAAATATTGACAGGAACTGTGCCCTTGAGCTCTTGTTCTGGAGAAAAGCTATGTGGTGAATATTCTAACATTAGTTGCTACTGCTGCTGCTGCTAAGTCACTTCAGTTGTGTCCGACTCTGTGCTACCCCATAGACGGCAGCCCTCCGGGCTCCCCCATCTCTGGGATTCTCCAGGCAAGAACACTGGAGCGGGTTGCCATTTCCTTCTCCAATGCACGAAAGTGAAAAGTCAAAGTGAAGTTGTTCAGTCCTGTCCGACTCTTAGCGACCCCATGGACTGCAGCCTACCAGGCTCCTCCATCCATGGGATTCTCCAGGCAAGAGTACCGGAGTGGGGTGCCATTAGTTGATGTCAGCTTAAATATATGTATATAATGTATAATAATGCAGAAAACATATACACATGGGATCCCAGATTTAAAAGACTAAGTAAATTGTTTCATTTAAGTCTTTCAATAATTTGGCCATTGTTCTTTGGATTCAACGGAGTACCATACTGAAAAAGATTTCTGTTTTAATTATGACATTTATTCTAGAATCCTTGTATTTTTTTGCTCCCACACAAAGCATCTAAGACCTTTCAAAATTTAATAAATTTTATCAATATTATTATTTATTAATCCTATTTAATAATTCTATCATAACAAAGATATCAAATATGAAAATGATTTCTAAGACAGCATGCTCTTGATAGTTTACATGCTGGAATAAATCAATACTAATAATAAGCACTTGAGAAGGATTAAATAAACAGCATTTCATCTGAGATTTAAAAGATTTTTAATTCCTTCAGGTTTAAATTACTAAAGCCAATTACTTTGCTAATGTTGCCAAGAGTGAATAATCTCAGTATTTTTTATAATCACCTTAGAAACTCCCCCAAACAAATACAAGAGGTCAGCCAATTCCCAAAGCAGATTAACAAGGCATCTATAAAATCAACAGTGTTTATAAGATAATTGGCTTGTTTTTCAACCCAACTGAAAGTCTAAATAGCTAAATACCTTTACACCCTTAAGAATGTTGTATTTTGTGAACCTTAGCATTTTCAGTATTTCTATTGTAAAAACCACTGATCTCAAATTGCCCTTATCCTGTGTTACTGTAACTGGAGTCATGCAGATTATCTAGTCCAATTAACTAAGCTTTAGAAGAAAAAAAAGGACTGAAGACTTCAGAAGCACAGAAAATATTCTAAATCTCCAAACAAGTCTCTGAAAAAAAGGGTAAGTTAAAACTGTTGAATTTTTAGAAAGACATTAAATTTATGATTTACTTTAAACATATGAATTTTTTCCTACAGTTAATGGAGGCTTTGAAAGCTAATAAAGTAACTGAATATTGGTTTTCCAGCCTAATGCAACTATTATCCTAATCGTTTATTGTGTCTGTGTTACACTAGAAACCGTACTAGGCACATTACATATGACACTGCATAAAAATGAATGTTGGGCAACAAATTATTTACTGAGGGGAAAATTAGCTTATTTTTCCATTTTGGATATTAACTTTAGTAAGGAAAATAAGCATTAAGTACAGTTGTTTTTAAAACTGACTTGGGTGTGGCAAGGTTAGAAGCATTTCCTTGCTGCTAAGTTCAGCACTATTAGAAGCAGAATGAGGAGGACCTGAGTTCAAGGACTGGATTGTATCATCCTGCAAATTCCAACCCAGCTATCATTTTCTCTAGGCACTCCCTGAGACAAGTTAGTAGTTCTCTCCTCCACACTCACTGTACTTTGCATTTAAAGCATGCACAATTGCTGAGAACCTGTTTTTCTGCCCCATGAGAATCTGAGTTCCTAGGACAGGGACTATTTCTAAAGTGTTTCTGTTTCCATGGCCAACACGAAACAGATGAAAGGATACTCCACGTCACTAATCATCAGGGAAACACAAATCAAAACCACAATGAGATATCCACACCTGTCAGGATGGCTGTTGTCAAAACAGCAACAACTCATAACAAATTGTTGGTGAAGAGGTGGAGAAAAAGGAACTGAAGTGAACTGCTGGTGGGAATGTAAAACAGTATAGCCACTATGGGAAAAAGAATGAAAATTACTCAAAAAACTAAAAATAGAATTACCCTCTGATCAAGCAGTTCCACTCTTGAGTATATATCTGAAGAAAGCAAAAGCACTAATTTGAAAAGATACATGCTTATCAATGTTCACGGCAGCATTAATTTTTCATCAGTAGAAGGCATTCATTTTTTTCAAGCAAAATGTATCAAGATCAGAACCAGCTTCACGGGAACGTGACCTGTGCAATCAGTTACACAGGCCCTGCTCTTGAAAAGGCTCTCACTTGGTTGGATCCTGTACTTGCTTAATGCTCTGCTGTCACTATCTTCAATGCTTAGCAATTTTTTTTTAAACAAGGGGCCTTGTGTTTTCATTTTGTACCACCCCCTCCCCCCTTGATTTATTACATTCTAAACAAATTAACTGACATTCTAACACAATCCAGGATAAAACACAGTCAACCTACCTGGAATAAGGAGAAGTTAAGAAACAAAGCAAAAGGCAAATTCAGATCTCCTGGGAGTAGTCAGAAATCAAGCAAAAATTCGTACTCCTTACTACGAGCCCTAAGACTCCAGGTAATCTAGACCCTGCCTACTTCTCTGACTTCATCTCCTCTCTCTCTCTTCCATTCACCATGCTTCAGCCACACTTTCTGTGTTCTGGAAACATCTCAAATTTGTTTTGCCACACCTCTCAGGAGGCACTAAAAGTGGAAGTGTTAGTTGCTCAGTTGTGTCTGACTTTGTAGAGCCTGCCAGGCTCCTCTGTCCATGGGATTTTCCTGGCAAGAATACTGAAGTGAGTTGCCATTTCCTTCTCCAGGGGATCTTGCCGACTCAGGGCTTGAACACAGGTCTCTTGTACTGCAGGCAGGTGTTTTACAGTCTGAGCCATTAGGGAAGTTAGTAGTAAAGAGCTCGCCTGACAATACAGGAGACATAGTAGATGCGAGCTCGATCCTTGGGTTGGGAAGACTCCCTGGAGGAGGGCACGGCAACCCACTCCAGTATTCTTGCCTGGAGAATCCCATGGTCAGGGGAGCTGGCAGGCTTCAGTCCACAGAGTTACAAAGAGTCAGACATGACTGAAGTGACTTAGCACATAGCATTACTTATAATAGCCAAGATATGGAAGTAACCTAAGTGTCCATCAACAGGTGAATGCATAAAGACAATATTATATATGGAATAGTATAAATGGAATATTACACGGCCAAAACAGGGAACACAATTTTGCCATTTGAAGAAACATGGATGGGCCTGAAGGGTATTATGCTTAGTAAATGAAAGCAAATACTGTGTGTTTTCACTTACAGGTCAAATTTTTTAAAAAATAAAATGAATGAATATAACAAAAGAAAAACAGATTCACAGAGAACAAAACTAGTGGTTATCAAACTAGTAGGGAGAGGGGGTGGGATGGGACAAAATAGGAGCAAATAGGGGCTAAGAGGTACAAACTACTAGGTATAAAATAAACTAGATACAAGCATGTAATATACAGCATAGAGGATACAGTCAATATTTTATAATAATTCTAAATAGAAAATATCCATAAACATATGCAATCACTGTTATATACCTAAAACTAATATTGTAAATCAATTATACTTCACAAAAATGTTTTTAAATAAAACAAATTAAAAATCAACATCATAAATTATTTCTATTGCACCAAGATGTGACATAATGCTCAGCTCAGAATAGACACTCAGGAAATATGTATTAAATTGAATTCAATATACTATCCTAATCCAAGCAGGAAATTTGTATTCAGTAGATTCATAATTATATAATCATGGTATAGAATCGCTGTGAGGCAGTCATTTAATGTAAGAAGTGAACAGAATCTCCTTTAGGGGATAAAGAATGTAGGCGGGTGTAGTCCTGGATGGACCATCGAGGAGAGTGAAAGGCCAGCTCTGGTGCCTTGCCTCGTCCATTTTATCAATGCACACTTATTCACTTGCATAGTCTTTCACTTGGTTTACATGCCTGCTTTGCCTGGCTTCTTCAGCTCAAATACCTATCTTAAGGTGTCAGTTGATTTCGACCAGTAAATGTGTTTCACTATTCTGCTGTTTTTATTTGCTCTAAAGAAAGCAACTAGGTTTCAAAATTCAAAGCATAAACACAACAAAATTCCAAGAGACAAAAATGCCAACTTCTTAATAATGATGAAATTTCAGATGAAGCAGGTACAGCAGGCTACATTTTGTGCCCAGCTCCCTCTTCTTTTTAATATTAGAACCTGCGAGTTTTTGCTGGGCATATGGCTGCCCAGCCAAAGACAACATTCCCCAGCTGTCCTTACTTCTAGGGGTGGTCATGTTTGTAAGTTCTGGCCAAAGGGTTAAAAGTCAAAATGTGCATGAAACATCTAGATCTCTTCTTTAAAAATGCTGGGGGTGGTGTTTTAGTCGCTAAGTAGTGTCCAACTTTTGCAACCCCATGGACTGTAGCCCAGCAGGCTCCTCTGTCCATGGGATTTTCCAGGGAAGAATACTGGAATGGGTTTGCCATTTCCTTCTCCAGGGGATCTTCCCGACCCAGGGATTGAACCCAGGTCTCCTGCACTACGCACAGATTCTTTACTGACTGAGCTATGACAGTTCTTTATTTCCCTTTCTCCCTTCCTAAGGGCTAAAAGATGGACATGGCAGCAGTGAGACAGTTTTTGACAATGAAATTGAGAATAATACCCTAGACCCTGAGAGATGACATAGCCAATAGTATCACTGAGTCAATGGAAAACTCGTGGAGCAGACACACTATGAACCCAAGACCACTTGCCAGCCTGGACTTCACATGAGAGAAATACAAGCATTCAATTTAATTGAAGTTCCTGATATTCTGCCAGCTGAAGCAGCCTAACAATATCGCAACTAATAAATGGAGAATGACTTTTCTGGATCTGCCAGAAATAAGGGCAGTGGACTACCTACAGATCCCTCCAAAAGAGATGGATAGAACAGAGATATAACAATACAGCACTTGAATGGAAAGTAAAACCAAATAGAGAACAGAATGTTGTTAAGTATAAAGAAAGGTCAGTACTCAATATTGTGGGCAGAGGGAGTATTCTTTCAAAGCTCCTGCATTAGTTTAAAAAACCCCTGAAATTTAGACTATACATACAAATAAAGGTATAACTGTACTTAACTCAAAATTAACAAGTGTCCCAAACAATCTCATTTTAATAATTGGAAAATATCATTACATTTGTTATTTTTATAATTTTCTTAATCTAGTTAAAGGCAGAGTGATTATAGGTAACATAATTTCATACTACCTCAACTTTTCCTGCTTGTTTTTACCTTTCCTGTTTGTTTTCACCTTTCCTGTTTGTTTTCACCTTTGGTAAACTTAAACCTAACAAGCTACCAGGATTTAATTTCAGAGGTTTTATTCAAACAAAAATTAGTCTGGTCTTTCATAACAATGTTTCCATGTACCATTTATACTTCTTGGAATACTTAAAAAATAAAAGCATATTAAAATTTTCTTGAGATACTCTCTAACATTCAAGATAGCTAATCATGTACATTTGGTAATTTTTTTTAAATTGAAGTATAATTGATTTACAATGTTGTATTAGTTTCTGGTGTATAGCAAAGTGACTCAGTTATACATATATACACATTCTTTTTCATTTTCTTTTCCATTATGTTGTATTACAGGATATTGAATACAGTTCCCTGCTCTATTCAGTAAGACTTTGTTCTTTATCTATTTTATATATAGTAGTTTGTATCTGCGAATCCCAAGCTCCTAATTTACCCCTCCCCACAGCTTGTGCCCTTTGGTAACATAAGCTTGTCTTCTATGATTGTCTGTTTCTGTTTCATAAATATGCTAATTTGCATAATATTTTAGATTTCACATGTAAGTGACAGCATGTGGTATTTGTCTTTCTCTTTCTGACTTAGCCTGATATCCTTAGGTTCATCCATGTTGCTGCAAATGGCATTATTCCATTCTTTTTATGACTGAGTAGTATTCCGTGGAATATATAGATATGTCACATCTTTTTTCTTAATTTAGTTTGAATCCGAGGATATTGGCTTGACAATATTGTGTTGGCTTTTGCCATACATCAGCATGAATCTGCCATATATATACATATGTCCCCTATGACACAACCTCTTTATCCATTTATCTGTTCATGGACACTTAAATTGTTTCCATATCTTGGCTATTGTTAATAGTGCTGCTATGAATATTGGTGTGCATGTATCTTTTACTTGTTAAATTTTTTAAAAAATAAAAAGACTTCAATAATGGCAATCTATATTGGTGAACATATTATGATGAGTCTCACTGAATTTACTCCCTAGACAACCACCTTTGTCTGGGGTTCTTAACCCAGGAGTGAATGCAGGAGCCTGTAACTTTGGTGTGAAAAGTATTACATGTTTATTTTCCCTAATTTTCTGCTTATATTTAGCATTTCTTTCAGTTACACACACAGGCAATACATAAGGCAACATTCTTAGCAGAATCTATAACTCTGTCATCAATATAACTCATATCTCATTTTTTCATATTTTCATTATTGTTTATACTCTTTTTTAGTTGGAGTTTCAATATCAAACTCTCAAAAATTAATAGAATGAATGTACAGAAAAGTAGAAGGATATGGTAGACCTGGAAAGCACCATGGACCAATGAAAAATAATTAAGACATATACAATTTTCATACAACAGTAGGGTACAAATTCTATTCAAGTTCCCATAGACTACAAACTAGGAGACACTGGAACATATCCAGGAACATAAAACAAGCTGCAAAAAGTTTCATGGCCTAAATATATTGAAATCATACAAGTCTGTTCTCTTATCACTGTGGAATTATGTTAGAAATCAATATCAAAAGATATTTCAAAATAGCCCACACATTTTGGGGCTTCCCTTGTGGCTCAGCTGGTAAAGAATTTGCCTGCAATGCAGGAGACCTGGGTTCGATCCCTGGGCTGGGAAGATCCCCTGGAGGAGGGAAAAGCTACCCACTCCAGTGTTCTGGCCTGGAGAATTCCATGGACTATAGAGTCCAGGGGGTCGCAAAGAGTCAGATACGACTGAGCTACTTTCATCACCATCATCATCATCACCACATATTTTCAAATGCAATGTGACTATTACCCAGTAAGTGTTTAACAGCTTTAGTACAGCTTATGTTTTTTACATTTCCCACTACATTCCATCAACTGTTGAGACAGTAAAGTTATAGAATGGTTTTTGCTCTTCTTTTTGGATAAAAGAATTTCATTATGAATACTAATTATTTCACTTACTTGCAAAGATCATTAACACAGCTGGCAATATATAAATACGGATCAATATATTCATGGCAGCTCAAAAAGGGAAACTGCAACAGGATCTGACACTTGAAGAAGATTGCCTATGCAGAAAAAGATGGTAGTCACTAGAACACACTAAATGATATGCATGTACTCTCATTTTTTTTCCATTGATCTATTTGCAAGTTTCTCTGTTCTTATTAGGAAAGAGAAGGTATGTAGGCTTATAAATTTAAACATTTTCTAACTATTTTCATAATGAGCACCACTTTTATGAAGCTCATTGCATTCATCATTTTGGAAGTAAACACAACTTTATTCTTCTTGCAGTACATTTCTGGAATTTAATAGTGTTTAATTATGTTGTGCTTACACTAAAAATGCTTAGTGTGAAACATACAAATACAATTATACATGTGCTGTATCCCACATGCCGAAGTTTTTCACATCATATTTACCTCAAATGCTGGCATTCCACTGGAGCAAGGATTTGGAAAATCTGAAGGTGTGGGTACACATTTGGTGTCATCTGGAGTTTGCACCGACCATCTATTTGCAAACACAGCAATGTCTTCTGTATAGTCCTCTATTTCACACAAACACACACACACAAATATGTGTAATAGGATCACTTTCCACAAACACACAGTTCACCAACATAAATTTCTGGTCAAAAAGCTAAACTTTATAATTACCAATGATATTAGACTATAGAACTACTTCAGCATAATATCCATAAAAATAAATTGAACAAAGCTTAAGTACCAAATACCAATAATACCAGTGGAGTAGAAAAAGCAAACTTCATTGAAGGAACGTGGGGGAGGGTTGAAAGTGAGTGGCACCACATACACACCAGTAAAGTACTAATTAGTCTGTAGTGTATACTGCAAAGAGGAGAAAAATGTGCATAAAACTAAAAACATAAGTAAAAGTTTGGTATAAAAATTTTCAGACAGCCCTTTCATTCTAGTTGACATTAGTCAGAACCTTGCTAAAACTGTAGCTTCATTTAGGGGGTACCTAGCGCCCTTGTGGAGATTTCAGAGGATGGTCATACAGACAATGTAAAAATGTAACAGACAGCTGGAGAAGAGGAGACTAAGAAGTGAATTAATTTCATGTGAATATGATGAAGAGTGTTTCTAAAGATGCTCAGGACAGATTAAGAATCCACATACCTTCCCAGCATTAATCTGAAGCAAGATTCAGGAGCTAACGTACAGCAGCAACAAGCAGACACTTGCTGGAGAGCACTCTGGGCTGTCTACCCGTCTGAGGACAAGTTCAAGGCCTGACATGAAAATGAATTCTGCCCCACATTCAGACAAGGGCAGAATCTGAAACCATGATTCCTGAGCAGATCCAAACAAGATGACATCTTGAAGTTGCATGTAGCAGTTAGCCTTCATGTCTGAGTGTTAGCATCTCCACCACTGATATAGACACAGCCACAGGTCTACCATGCAATACAAGTCACTGCACCATGAGAATCAAAAACAGCAAGTCGAACGGTTCACTACTCTCAGTTTCTTCCAGATAGGAAGATGTCTACTTACCACTACCAATTGTTGGAGAGACTGTGGAAGTCTACCCGTAAGAAAGCTTTGCTCTGTTAGTGTAAATCCCAGACTTTACTGGGGCCTGAAAGACTTTCTGGTCTGGCCTCTGCACTCTCCCGATCGCCACCTCCTCATCCACTCTGTCCCGCCCCAGCTCCCTTACACCTTCCACTCCTGCTCTTGGCCAACCAAGTCCACGCACTGGGGCTCTGTGCCATTCTTCACTCCCGCTCATTCCCACCCTGCTCTGCTTTCGCTCTTGCATCTCCTCCTTCAAAATCGCTCTTCCCCCCAGCTTTCCCTCTGCTCTCTCCCTGACTTCTGTGGAATTCTATTCAGTATGACCTCCTAAACAAACACTGTTGTATCAGTCTCCTTTCCCCCTTTTTTTCACGGCTGCTATTGCTCACAAAAATTGTGTTTTCACTTGTCTCTTTATTTATTTTGCCTTCTACTAAACGAAGGGGGAGAGCTTGTCTAAGCTATCCTATTGCTGGATCCCTAGTTTACTATCTTGTATAGAGTGGGTGCTCAAACTATATGTGCTAAATACAAGGAAGTTTGCCATGTGTATTACATAGATTATTAGAATCCTAGATGTTTGGTCCACCTCATTCTCTGATATTGTTGCAAATGTGTCACACTCAACAACATAAAGGTTGGATCTAACATACTTAATTTTTTAAAGGGAAAACTAATGTTCCTTTTAAATAAATTTATAGTCACATTTCATTTCAAAGCATCATCCTAAGCTTTTCCTTCAAAGGTCTTTTTGGAAATATGTATGTGTGTATTTGGCTGCGTTGGCTTCTTGTGCTGCACTCAGGGGCTTCCCTGGTCGCTCAGACGGTAAAGCGTCTGCCTGCAGTCAGGGAGACCCGGGTTCGATCCCTGGGTTGGGAAGATCCCTTGGCGAAGGAAATGGCAACCCACTGCAGTACTCTTGTCTGGAAAATTCCATGGGCTGACCCCTACAGTCCATGGGGTCGCAAAGAGTCGGACATAACTGAGCGACTTCACGTTCACGTCTGGACCTTCGTTGCGCCGTGCAGATCTTTCGTTGTAGCGCACGGACACCCTAGTTGTGATGCACCAGCTTAGTTGCTCCACATGGAGGATCTTAGTTCACCTACTCGAGATCGATCTGCATCCCCTGCACTGCACGGTGGATTCTTTTTTTTTTTTTGAAAAGTAGATTCTTAATTTCCGGACAACCAGGGAAGTCTCCAGCAAATTTTAAAGGTCTGAAGAATCAAAAATATTTCCTAGGGCCAACTTTTTTCCATATTTATACACAAATTTTAAAGTAACTAAACAACCTGAGCAATCCTGTAGAGGTCATTTTAATTCCAACTTTTAACCACATATTTAGCTATTGTTATTACACTGCATTGTATTATTATGAGACTTTAAATCCAAACCAACTGGTGGTCTTGGAGCCTGCAAAACTAAAATTAAAATGCTTCATATAAAATGTGCTACAAATGAAGCAATTTATTGTCCTTATTGGGACACTTCTAAGAGTAAAGGAGAGACACTATTAATTATTATGCTGGAAAAACAAGAGAAAATCAGGGGTTCTATGATGATGTGTAGCTAGCTATGACATGAATTATGGAATAAGAATCTCAACTAGGCAGCAAACTTAAATCTTTCTATATCTACAGAAATTCTGCAAAGGCCCATTTCTTTGTGAAATCATGCCTGAAGAATGCATAGGAATGCACAGAGAAATATAATTTTAATCACTGTTAAGAAACAATGAATTCAATGGCATTCAGTCAAACTACCGCTCTGCCTCTAAAGATTTATCTAATCAGCAAAGTACAGACTGTTTCAAGAAAATACTAGGTATCTTTTAATTTATTTTTTATTGAAGAATAATTGCTTTACAGAATTTTCTTATTTGCTGTCAAATCTCAACATGAATCAGCTGTAGGTATGCATATGGGAGATGGGAGGAAGGTTCAAAAGGGGGGGGGATATATGACTACTGGGTATCTTTAAGCTAAAGGTAATACAGCTCAACAGTGGACATCTTCTTGCATTATTACAGTATGGAATAAAATCAAAAGGCAGGTTCTAGTCACATTCTTATAAATTATTGTAATTAGTTTTTTAAAGCATTCTGCCTGGTGTAGGTATGCCAAGTCGCTTCAGTCATATTCAACACTTTGCGACCCCATGGAATGTAGCCCACCAGGCTCCCCTGTCCATGAGATTCTCTAGGCAAGACTACTGGAGTGGGTTGCTGTGTCCTCTTCTGGGGAATCTTCTGACCCAGAGATCCAACCCTCATCTCCTGTATCTCCTGCATTGGCCAGCGGCTTCTTTACCACTAGCGCCACCTGGGAGCCCTGCTTTACACTATACACTAGATAAAATTGTGAAAAAGCTGAAATCTCTCTTCAAGCTTCTTCCACGTACTTTCCAGGATACTCTTGCCTACTGCCAGCTCAGCCATAATTCAGTCAAAGTTCCTCCTTCTGGTCCTCATCCCACAAATAACCTGCTTTACATGCAGCCCAATTATGTCACTGCGAGCAACCATTCCATGTTCCAGCTTATCAAAGCCTGTCTGACTTTTAACTCAAATCCTAATCTGAATTTCTCTGCCTCTAACAAGAGCAGGTGCTATTTTCTACCCCAGTTTCTGTACCATGCTCCTTAAATGTCCCTGGGGAAGTTACCCATAGCAGTCTTCTTTAACTCTTTTCCAGCTCTCAGTAATACTCATAAAGCTTTGATACAGAAGAGAAAGAAATCAATAATTAGCATCTAATTGGCTCTGCCTGGGCCCAAAGCCCTACTTCCTAATATAGTCTCAACATGCCGACTTTGTGAACTCTCTCATTTCTAAATACCCAACTGGATGCAAATCACCGTTTCAGGATGATCTCTGTGCTGCAGATTCGTATTGTGCTCACTTTGAAACACTTTCATTTACATTTTCTCATTAGATCCTCACAATCTGGGAAGGCCTCAGGGTTATTATTATTATCTCCATTTTGTGTGTAAGAAAACTGATTCCTTGAAGCCCTGCTCTTTAGCTGCTAGTAAACTAACACTGATGAAGTGGTATCCATACAGGGAAAATGTTAGCATATTAACAAGGGCCTCTTAAAGCAATGTCTTGAATCAAACATTTTCCTGTTAACCCCATTATAGGCTTATTGAGAGCACTACGAGATGACTATAAATTGGCCAATAATTAACAGTAATTAATGATACCAGTAAATAATCAACATAATAATTAACAGTAATTAACAATAAATAACAGTAAATAATTCAGTAATTAACAATTTGCTAAGCCAGGCACTGTACTAAGTATTTTACGCAGATTATCTCATTTAAACCTTGCAACTCTACGAAGTATACACTACTAGTATACCATTAAACTTAGAAAGACTAATAAGTGGCAAAGCAGAATTTGATTCCAGAACTCACACTCTAAGTAGGGCTTCATTGCCTTAAAGCACAACATATGGGCAGCTCTTCTCATTAATTTTATAATGTAAAACAGGAAGTATTATATAGCAGTTTACAGATTAAATTCAATATCGTTCATGTTTATCTAGGCATAACATTGGGCGTGAGTTGGAGCTATAGCTCAATTCTGATAGCACCAGTTACAAGCTATGTTACATCAGGCACATCACTTTGTGCCCTCATTGTAAAATTAAGAAAATACCACCCACCCTACAAGGCTCAGCTGGTAAGGAATCCGCCTGCAATGAAGGAGACCTGGGTTCCATCCCTGGGTTGGGAAGATCCCCTGGAGATGGGAAAGGCCACCCACTCAGTATTCTGGCCTGGAGAATTCCACGGACTATATAGTCCATGAAGTCACAAAGAGCTGGGCACGACTGAGCGACTTTCACTTGCATGAGTGATGTCGTAAGAGTTGGGAATAACATAGCTATATAATCATGTTGTTGCTGTTGTTTAGTCACTAAGTCATGTCCAATTTTTTCTGACCCCATGGACTGTAGCCTGCCAGGCTCCTATGTCCAAGGGATTTCCTTCTCCGTGGGATCTTCCTGATCCAGGGAGCAAACTCACGTCTTCTGCTTAGCAGGTAGATTCTTTACCACTGAGCCATCTGGGAAGCCCATGTACTCACATTAACTATTACTATAAATAGTATGAATCTATGTTATTATTATGAAGACTACTGTGAGTTCCAAAATATTTTAATTCCTATTTTATAGCTGAAGAAACTATCAGAGAGATTAATTGAGATGCCTCAAGTTATAAAACTTGTAAGACTTAGAACAAGATTCAAAGCCAGGTCTCCTGGCACTAAACACAGTATTCTTTTTTATTGCACATTTATATATGGCTGCAAATCATGAGTGAGTCCTGTAATTCTCTTAATTTATTGCCACTGCACACTAGTACCCATACTAAAACAGAACTTGTTTTTAATAGTTCACCAAGATTAGTTTCATGACTTAGAATGAAGTTGAGTGAATGATGTGTATGTACATCATCATACATGATAAAAAAAAATCTTTCCAAGTTATTTTTCAACTTTTATAAATTCTGCTTACATTTTATTATATTCACAAAACTATTGCGTGGCAGTCATTTAATTTATTCCTATCCAGACTAGAAGCAAACTAGGCTTTATCCAAAAGTAGACAAATTTGCCCCAAATGGGTTTGAAACACTAAAATATAAGCCCCAAGAAGGGAGGAGTTTTTGCTTTGTTCCCTGACATATCCTAAGCTCCTACAACAGTGCCAGGCACAAAGTAAATGCTCAGTTAGTATTTGTTACATGAGTAAGACCTGACTTGAATGAATTTAACAAATGTAAATTAGCTCATGGATTTCAAACATTTTCCTGTGCAAACGTCACTTACAATCATGTAAGCAGGCAAGCAACAGCTACCATTTTTTATCCAACCTAGAACAAGTTTTGTACCCCTCTGGGTATATAAACAGAGTGATTGGTGCAGAAAGTAGACCTCAGAGGGACCCACTCATTTCTTCTCGTCCACCAGCTCACCTTGCTGAATGATGAAATCATCAGATTGGATGCCGTTATAGTTTGCACATAGGCCACATGATTTCCCTTTGTGCTCCTCAGACAGCTTCAAGTAAATTCCAGATATTCCATCCCAGGCCAGTGAAAATCCAAAGGTTGTTTTCACCAGAATATAGTCAGCTAGTTTCTCAATGAAAACCTGTCCAATTGTCTGAGGCAATGTTAAACTTGAAAAACAGAACACAGGCAAATCTAAGAATTATGATGAAACATCAATTACAGAGGATCTATTTCTTCCTTGAAGTGACTGAGAAATAAAAGATTATTATTCAAAATTGTTACATAAACCATGCAATTAGATTTCCCAAGGAACCACCCTATAGAAAATCTCAACATTTTTTGAAATTTTAATATTGAAATAAATGCAGGAAAAATTGTACCTATTTCTGCGTACTTATTTAGATTTTATACTTACAGAGAGTTTAAGATAATCTAAAAACTCTTCTCAACAATTTTGAAGTAAGAATAAACAATGCTCCAAGTATGTAAACACATTGCTTAAGTGTGATTTTGTTTAATTTTGTTTTAAAATTGGCTGTAAGGAATTAAGAGCTCCTATCCCCAAAATATCACCTTGATACAAATCATCATTTTTCCACAAAAAAAGTCTAGGCATGATTAATTATTATTTACAGTTTTAATGCTGCAAAGTATATTTTTAAGAATAAAGATACTTTCCATGCAATATTGCATAGGGATTATATTCATAATTTTTAAGTTGCATACAATTTGATCTATTTAAGCAAGGGTCACACTGAATAGTTAAACTCCTGATCCAATGTCTAGTCTTTCCATTTTTCACAAATACATACACATACAAGAGAACCGACAGACGTAAGGGAACTGAAGAAAAGAGTTAGGCATTTTAAAAGAACAGTAAGTCACCTATAATGCTTTTGAAAGAACACTGTCCTCCTTCCATCAGAAGTATTACAGGCAAGAGCAGGTGTTAGTAATCAAGGAAATGAGAGGAAAAAAATCATTTTTACTAAAATAGCCATGCTAACCGAAAATTATAAACAATAATGTGAGTAAGATGAGAGGTTAGTAGGTATGTTCCAATATATCTCTCAAAAATTTTAAATTATTGAGTTCCTCTCCGGGAAGTGAACATGGCTACACGAAATAAAAACTATAAAATTAAGAATAATCATTGAAATGAACATGGCTACACGAAATAAAAACTGTAAAATTAAGAATACTCGTTAACAAAGGGATAGGCGTCTATGGGGTCACACAGAGTCGGACACAACTGAAGCGACTTAGCAGCAGCAGCAGTCCCCAAAGAAACGATTCAAATATCTGTAATCATTTGCACAAGTATGTTTGCGGATAATTATCTAGTCATAAGATTTCAGTTTAAGAATAAGAAAATAACTAAAATTTACATTGAAGAATAAATAAGAAGACTTTCCTGTCATAATCTATACTTATTAAAATTAAAAACACAAGAAATTATTTTAAATTGAAGGTAAAAGTATGAATAATATTTTTTAAGTTTGTAAGTTTACACAGGCTCTGCTTGAGAAAAGTGAGTCATGTTTTATAAAGATATTCCATTGCAACGGATGCTCACTGCAGGGAGGTATAGTTGCTCTGCTGTGGGTATTCCTTGGTTTAGTCATTTGTCACATGATCTCTTTCACAGTAAATTTGATTAAGTACACAGTTTTTGAAAACAAAATAAAAGATGCTAGTCGAGATGAGTGGTGATTCTAAAAATTTGATAATCTGCCATAAATTTAAGAAAAACCCCATTGCAACCCAGGCAGGAGATAATAATAATGCTAACAAAAATGAATGCACAGATTCATCCTGAAAATTATTCACAGGTTCATAGGTACCAAAACTCTTCGTTTCACAGGGGAGGCAACTGAAATCGAGACGGGTAAAATATGAGGTGCAGAGTCTCACACACTTGATTTCCTTTTGGTAAACATTTCTCTAGCCCTTGCTACGGGATAGACCCTAGGCCAAGAAGCGCATTATTACAAGCAATTTAGCTGAATAATAAGGAAACCATCTTCTTTTTATTATACAAATGGAAATCTTCAAAGAAATATTTTCTCTGAGTTAAAATTTAAATGTGATCTCCTAGATTTAACAAAGGGTTAGTATTCTTGAAAACCTAATTGAACGACACTTTTGTTTTATAAAACTATAAGTGCCCACTATGCTACCCCGAATTCCATATAAAAATCCTAAACCACTATTTAAATTCAGCTGTAAGAAATATATATGTAAATATATTATATTCCCATTCAAATGGATAAGCTTTCTTTTATAAGAAATTGAAAAGTACAGAACCCAATTGATCAAGAAAATAAGCCCAGGAGGGGCTGCTTGGGGTTGTTTTGACTATGACAAAGCCTGGATCAGAGTCTGCCTCCCCTGGTGCTTTATCTAAAGCCTTTCTGCTATCACCTGCTGCCTCTTGAGGAATCTAAATTGAGAAAGCAAGCACATAGGTTGGTACAGCATTGTACCAGAAAGAATTCCCATGGGTCAAACACTTGCTGGTGAATTCTGAATGATGGATAGAATTGTTCTATCACATAATTTACTTTTCTTGATCAAGTAATGTCAGCCAAAACAGAAGAAAAAAAAATACATGCCCTCATAAAATATGCCCTATTAGAGGAAAACAGTTACTAAAATTTATGACAAAATGTAACTAAACTATATACTATGCTTGATGACATGAAAGAGAAATATTAAGCAGAGAAAAGAGAGTGTGTCAAGGGTTGAGAGGCAACTTAAAATTAGGTATTTCTATACTTATTAAGCTTGGAAGGTAGATCATTACACTGTACTTCTACTTTAAAATGTACAAAACCTTCTATCAAATAAATGAACATCCATTTCCCCAAAAGTTTCAATTCTAGAAGTGGGTCCCTCTCTTATCTGTTCAAGACCAGTTATTTATTGACCCTAACTCTAACAGAAAATCCTATGACACCTAAACTTCATTTACACAATTTGGAAAGGATTTTCAGAGGTTTAGTTTTATTTTGATTGTCTGTTTAAAAAACAAGAAGAAAAGATTTATGAAAGACGGCAAAAAATAATTTAAGAGTTGAACTATGAGGATTTCTCCTTAATCTCCCTTACAAGTAGATGTAACAATCTTACTTCTACCAATATAAGTGTGTGTGTCTCCTGCACAAACGTCAGGGAGGCTAAACTGTTAAGATTTCTTGTTACTTGGCTAGCTTTGGAGCTACTGAAATTTTGAGGTCTGCATGCTCTAACTTAGGGTTTCCCTGGTGGCTCAGTGGTAAAGATTCCACCGGCCACTGCAGGCAACATGGGTTTGATCCCTGGTCAGGAAAATCCCCAGAGAAGGAAATGGCAATCTACTCCAGTACTCTTGCCTAGGAAATTTCATGAATGGAGCGACCTGGTAGGCTATAGTCCATGGGGTCGCAAAAGATATTACTTAGCAAGTAAAGGACAACAGCAAATGCTATAACTTAAAGGTTGTTGTGTTCAACTCTTTGCAACCCATGGACCAGAGCCCACCATACTCCTCTGTCCATGGAATTCTCCAGGCAAGAATACTGGAGTGGGTAGCAGTTCTCTTCTCCAGGAGATCTTCCCAACCCAGGGACTGAATCTGTGTTTCATATGTGTCCTGCATTGGCAGGAGAGTTCTTTACCACAAGCACCACCTGGGAACCCCAGCTCAAATGTTACTGTTGAAGAAATCCTCTCTTCCTACTCTCCACATTCAGTTTCAGAGAGATATTTAGAAATTCTGTTAATCTGTGATGATTTCACTATATCATTTATCATATCTTACCTGATTCCATTCTTTTTTATTTCATGTCCATAAATTTGAATTTCTTCTTGGTCTGAAAAGAACAAGCTGATCGAGCGATAACAATAATACACTGAACCAAGGCACCTAGGGCTGTTATGAACCTTCAAGGGAGAAAAACAAGAAAAAACACAGAAACTAACAACACTTACACATACTTTCATTTGAGTTATTAAGTCCACAATGCATATCTACAGTTTTATAGCATCAGTTCCATGACCCTTTACAAAATTATAACTACATTTAGGATTTCCAAGAGAAAAAATGATATTGACCTCGGAAATTGGACAACACAATTAGCTTCATAAAGCACAAGCTTATTTATTTAAATGATCTGAATCTTTACATGCAGGATGTAATATTCTAAAACTAAGTGGTATGTACCAGAAAAAAAAAAATAGTTCTGATAGGAAGACAGTAGGGCACCAGAAAGAAACACATTTGTAATTTTCGTGTCCATAATTTTTACCTGTTCATGAAACATAAAATGATGAAATAGAGTTTCAAATGAAGTTCTACATAGAGTAATATTTAAAGGTTGCAAAAGTAACTAAAACTTTTAAAAATAAAATTGTGTGGGTACTTTAGGGAAGAGTAATTATCAAAAATTTGATGAGAAAATTAGTTTACTAATGAAACTAAAACTAAAACTAATTAAAAATTAGTTTACCACCTTCCCTGGTAGCTCAGACAGTAAAGCATCTGCCTACAATGCAGGAGACCCAGGTTCGATCCCTGGGTTGGGAAGATCTCCTGGAGAAGGAAATGGCAACCCATTCCAGTACTCCTGCCTGGAAAATTCGACAGGCTGAGAAGCCTGGTAGGCTATAGTCCATGGGGTCACAAAGAGTTGGACACAACTGAGTGACTTCACTTCAGTTCAATTATCAAAAATTTGATGAGAAAATTAGTTTACTAGTTAAAAAGAAAAAACTTTAAGTAAGGAAGAAAAGAAAGAGGAGAAGAAAGGAGAAGAGGAATATTAGATTTTCTTATTCCACCACCAATACAAATCTCAAAAGGTCCAAATAATGACACCAGAAAATAACTGAAAAACATATAGATAACTACAGATAGATACTATAGTAGTATAGATACTACTATACTATCTATAGATGCTACTATAGATAGAAAAGAACTTTCTAAGCATAAAAGTGATAAGGAAAATCATCAATGATAATATAAAATTTTAATATTGCAAGAATGTAATATATATTAATTTAATGATTAATAGGCAAATTTTACTGATCACTTGTGTACTGAGGACTGTTCTAGATTCTGAAGATATCTTAGTCAAAATAGACAAAAATACATGAAATGAATTTCATTAGAGGAAAACAGTTAATACAAAATGAAATTACATGTAACTGAAATATATCCTGGGCTAAATGATGTGGAGAAATATTAAATGGAGAAAAGAGACAGATAGAGTGTGTATCAAGGGTTGTTGGCAGTGGGGATAGGGGGAGTTTAGATTGAATGGCCAACAAAAGCCTCACTGAGAAGAGGAAATTCTAGTAGTAAAGATGAAGGAGATACAAGAGCAAGGCATATGGATATTTAGACCATTCTAGGCAGAAGGAATAGCAAATGCAAAAGTCCAAAGCAGAAGTATAACTAAAATGTTCTTGGTATCCAGGAATCCAGACGTAGGCCCTCGGGCAGGACAATGGAAGATTTTCCTTAAAGAAACAAAATGGAAAAAGATGTACAGATACTAATGAAGTGAAAGTAAAAGTCGCTCAGTCGTGTTTGATTCTTTTCGACCCCATGGCCTGTACAGGCTCCTCTGTCCATGGATTTCTCCAGGTAAGAATCCTGGAGTGGGTAGCCATTTCCTTTCCAGGGGATCTTCCCAACCCAGGGGTTGAACCTGGGTTTCCCGATTGCAGGATTCTTTACCAACAAAGCCACCAGGGAAACCCCACAGATACCAATATCTGGGGCTTATTTAATGAAACTAGAGGCTCCCTGCTCAGTCTCCCATTAGTCAAGAAAGTCCCCATCCACATATTCAGAGCTTCTGACCAGCTTTTAGAATCAACTCATATGTGAATAAACATTCATGGATCATTTGATGAAAGCCTGCAACATGAAAGGCGGATGCCAAATAAACCAAAAAAAGGAGATTAAAGGAATCAAAAACAATTCAGAAAAATAAACTTCCAAAAATCTACAACTGGTATCTTCAGGGAGAAAAGTGAGAAAATGCCATTCATGAAACAAGAAAAAAAATGATGCTAAAAGAGAAATTCAAGGAATAAAAATAAGTGACTAGATATTAATAATATGATAGGAAAAACTTATAATTGAAATAGAACTATGGAAAATAAATATCTAATAATTGGAAAGAAATATCAAAACAAAAAAGCAAAAAGATGGAAAAGAGAAATGAGTCAATGAGAAAAGTAAAGAATCAGTCACTCAGAACAGGAGCTCCAATATCTGAGTTAAAAATTACTAAAAGAGAGGAAATTAAGAAATAAATATTATTCCAAAACTGAATTGTTTGAAATGCTAGAAAGGGCTCATCAAGTACCCAGCACAATATATAAAAAAAAGCAACTCACATGACATCTCAGAATGTTGGGGATAAAGAGAAGAACTAAAAATTTCTGTAAAGAGAGGATAAATTTTAAAAGATCATATGCAAAATGATCAGAAATCAGAAGGAATTGAATTTTAAAATTCTGAAAGTGATTTGCAAGCTATAACCAAGACTTCAAAAATTTCTCTCCTATGCACTTTGAGATGTGAGTAACCGCTAGTCAAATCCATCACTTGCCTTCACTAATCAAGGTCATCTTAACTGTTGCCACAAAAGGTAGGCATGTACTCCAAAGAGCAGGTAGTCTAAACAATAGATGTCTGCCCAAGTTGTTTTCCAGGAACTTGAAGTCAGGGGTGTCTAGTCTGAGTTAAACTGGTTAAGACTGGAAAGGATTCCTGCCCCTTCAACTGGCCACACACAAGTGTTCCTCTCTAGAAAGCACTATAAACAAGCACTGTCCACATGAGCAGAGCATCCAATAAGCTTTTCAGAGCCTATGTCTCAATTATAAACAAAAATTCAAGAACTGCTAGACATCTCACAGGACCTAAGAAACAGGGTGGCTCTAGGCGTAACGAATCTGCCTGTCAGGGCAGGAGATGTAACAGACGCAACAGGAAATGTAACAGATGTAACTTCCTGGGTCAGGAAGATCCCCGGGGGTAGGAAATGGCAACCTGCTCCAGTACTCTTGCCTGGAAAATTCCATGGACAGAGGAGCCTGGTAGGCTGCAGTCCATAGAGCCACAGAGTCCAAATGCCTGAGTGACTAAGCACAAGAAACAAGGAATCCAATACAGGAGAGAGAAGAATGACACTCACCAGGAAAATGTGAAAAGAAATTTCAAATGCTAGGTGTACAGCAGGCTCAAAAGCAACCAGTCCCACCTGGCACTGGAGAATGGAAAACTGAGAAAGGGATTACTCATGGGAAGGAAAGAGAATCCAAAACTGCCTGATTTATCTGACCATATTGAGAAGAGTTGAAGGAAAAAGATGATTAAAGTATAGAAAATGCAGCAAACAAAAAAGTAAGATAACTTAATTCTATAAAACTGTATAAAGAGAAATGAAACCACAATAACATTAGGCTCGGCTCTCAACAATACTTATATAGCTGTTGTTCATATATGTAAAATATGTAAATGACAATAATATAAAAACCACATATGATGTAACCAATAACAGTGATAGAATTCCATTAACAAGAAGGAAGGAAAGTGTGAGTGTGAGTGTGTGTGTGCGTGTGTGTGTGTGTAGTAGAGGCAGGAAGGATGATGTGACAGACGACTTCCCATTTTCCATACGAAAAAGTGAAGAAATAAGTCCTAACTTTGAAAAATAAAGAAATAATAGCACATTTTAATGTGCTAGGTAAAAACAAGAATAGCTAAAAAATGAAGTAATTGCCTTTGGAGAGTCAGATTTTAGCTGGGGTCAAGGAATGAAGAAAAGAAGGGCTATTTTTACCTTCATGTATCTTGA
>SJYC01047685.1:0-10655 GCA_006408675.1 Madoqua kirkii | reverse complement strand
ACTGCATAGTTTGAACAAGTACAGCTAACAAAATTTGTGTTTGTCAGAAACATCTGACGTGGAAAATAGTTCTTAGTTCTTAGGTAAAATTGTGGGGAAGAAAATTATACATAGTAAATTTTCAACTTTATAAGTGTGTATAAAGTCCAGAGGAAAAGTTTAGATGGAAATATATGAAGCCATTAGCACTAGTAAGTCTTAACTGATAATTCCAATAGTATTTTTAGACTTCTTTAAATTTTTTCAATTTTCTACAAAAAGAGGTGAACAACTTTACAATCAGAGAAAAGATGACATTTAAAATAAATGGATCTGTTGATATGAAAATAAATTCCACCAACCAAACAGAGCCAAGTAGAAACAATATCTATTAACTCCAAAAGC
Source organism: Madoqua kirkii (assembly GCA_006408675.1). Taxonomy (NCBI): domain Eukaryota; kingdom Metazoa; phylum Chordata; class Mammalia; order Artiodactyla; family Bovidae; genus Madoqua; species Madoqua kirkii. The sequence continues at coordinate 10,271 of SJYC01047685.1, read as the reverse complement.
ACAGCTGAGCTTTGTGTGTTATTATCTCTCAATTATCTAGCTGACACCTTAGTCCTCAAAAGGGCAGACACTGGACAAGAACATTTCAGTGAAAGAGTCAGAAGATGTTTGAGTGATAAACTCAGTAACTCCTGCCCAGAGTGGAGGAGTAAAGGACAACAGCGAACTGAGAACAGGAGCCCGGGATGAACTAAAAACGCGTGTCACTAACTCCCCTATCTAAAGAGACCTCCAATTTTTTTATCCTTATGTCCCATAAGTTAACTTTCAATAGACTTAAGTTGTCTTTTGAGGTCACAGGGATTTGTTGCTGTTAAAAAGCATCAAGACTGAATTTTTAATATTTCCTTCGTCTAAGAAAGGAGGAGATTCAGGCAACCTCAACATTTCAGAGAGCTTCAAACAAATGATGGCTATGGAGGGTTTTAGCTTTAGAACAGGACAGCACTCTGGTTTTCTGGTTTTGCTTTGAAATATCACAAAATTCAGAGGAAGACGCAGGCAGGGAAAAAGGTCCCTTCCTGACTTCCTTACAATGCCAGAGGCACTCTGCACACTAAAAACTAACTCTGAGTTCAATCATATAGTATAAATCTACCTAGAAATTAGCTACCTATCCCGATATCCCCTAGCTTGCGTTTATGTAATTCATACACTCCATTTCATAAACTCCAGTCCCCAGTTCACAGTGAGATATGTCTTTTAAGAAAATCCAGATGACCATCACACTGGAAATTGCAAGAAGGAAGCATATACAAGTAACATGATTGATGCCTGAAGCTACCCTCTCTTTTTGAATTGATCAAATAAAAACTGAAAAATGAGCATATCAGCTGGAGTTGATTTTACGATATCCATGATACAGACATTCCTGAACTGCCTACATGTCCCTACCTTATGGATCCAAACCAGTCTTCTCCAGTTCTAGGCCCCATCTTCATAGAAACATGCTCAAAATAGTTACAAATTTGGCCCTTCCCATTCAGAATCAGCCCCCTCCTTCCCGAATAAGAGCGCTAAGTATTCATGCTATGATTACTATATATTTTTCATCATCTGTCTAGTACTTTAAAAACACAGACTTGGCCATAAATAATTAAGTTAGTTATGTCGTAGGATCACCTACCCACACAGTATACTGAGGCTCCAAATTACCACAGTCCTTTGCAAAAATGTAAGAACAGTTTCCTGGGAAATAATAGTAGATACCATCAAAAGTTTCAAAATGGTATTGCCCCCAGGTTTTGCAAATCCCATCTCTGCCACGGCCCATGTTTGGCACTGAAAAGAAAGAGGATAATATTTAGTAGAATAAAACAAATGATAACCTGTTTCTTACAAAGTTCAGTCATGGTAGGTGATTCTGATTTTCATTAAAATAGATGTTTACTTCTTTGGTGGACAATATCACAGGGAAAAATACCTAACCTAAGACTACCAACAGCTCTCAAAACTATCAAATTCCCCTGAAGAAAAACATGGTCTTCAAGTTGAAGAAAGAATTTATGTTAGAAACTTCCTTAATTTTTGCTTTCAAACAAAGACTTTGGAGGCGAGAAGAGAGGGAAGAATGAGAGAGCAAAAGAAGGTGATAGTGATAAAGCAAATATAATGGCTGTAAAAAAGAGAAATGTCACAACAGAGTATCCTAAAAATTAACCCTGGCAGCATTGGAATGTTCTGGTCTCTGCAGTTCTTTGAAAATAACTTAGGATCCACAGAGAAAACCAATCTGGCCAAAAAGTCATGTTTAAAAGTCTAGGACCTGGGAATGGGGAGCATTAGTCATCCAAAGTATACTGGAATTCATGACCTCAAACTGGGCACATTGTAAGCAGTGTTTGTCTTAGAGCATGCTACTCCATCTCCTGTTGCCTTCTCGTCTATCTCCCTCTACACCTTTGTGGATGGCCCATTTTATTTTCTCTACCCTTCTTTCTAGATTAATATGGGAATCAGTGACATTTACTGAGCATTCATTGATTAAGACATTAGACTATGTTAATAGACTTTATAGGTAGCATAGAGAGAAGACACAATCATTTCTTTTTGTAATTTATGTAAATGTATTAGCTTTCACCAACTTAGACTTTTTCAGGAAAAAATACAGAGCTAGCTGTTCGTTATTCAGGCAGTCTTTTCTGGTAGTATGCCTTACGTCTGTTCCATATTTTCATAAAATCTTGTACTTTATAGCACATCATAAATGTAATTACTGTTATCTTATATCCTGGTCCTCTGCTCTAGACTGCAATCTCCATCAGGGCAGAAACATGTCTATATTATTCACTTTTCCCAGTGTCCAGCCTGGGATCTAGTAGATGCTCAGTAAATACTCATTAAACAAATGGATTTTATTATTTATTATTGATGTAGGGTCCTATATTAGATACTGTGGGTAAAAAAAATGTTTAAGAACCCTCTGCTTTGAAGAGTTCTCAATACTATTTCTCTCTTTAAAAAAGTGTAAGTGTTAGTTGCTCAGTTATATCTGACTCTTTGTGACCCTATGGACTGCAGCCCATCAGGCTCCTCTGTCCATGGGATTCTCCAGGCAAGAATATTAGAGTGAGTAGCCATTTCCTTCTCCAGGGGATCTTCCTGACCCAGGAATTCAACCTGGGTCTCTGGAACTGCAGGCAGATTCTTTACTGTCTGAGCCGCCAGAAAAGCCCATGTATAGAATATTCCATTCATTCGAAGTCAGAAAAGAATGAGTGGCTTCAAATAACAAATCTAATTTATAAAGCAAAAGAAAGATGAATGGAAACCTGGTTTTAATGGGGCAATACAATTTAAAATGGAAAAAAAAAAACCAACTTGAATCACATTTTTTTAAAGTACTTTAGGAATAAATCTGACCAAGGAAGTTTAAGACTCGTACCCTGAGAACTATAAGATATTGATATAGGAAACTGAAGACGATTTAAAGAAATGGAAAAATATCCCATGTTCTGGGGTTGGAAGAATTAATATTGTTAAAATAGCCATACTACCCAAAGTGAAATACCAATTGAATGTGATCCCTATCAAACTACCCATAACATTTTTCACAGAACTAGAACAAACAATCCTAAAATTTATATGAACCATAAAAGTCCAGGATTGACAAACCAATCCTGAGGAAAAATAATGAAGCAGGACACCTAACCTTCCCAGACTTCAAACAATAGTACAAAGCTACAGTAATCAGATCAGGGTGGTGCTGGAATAAAAGCAGATCGATGTAACAGAATGATAGCCAAGAAATAAACCCACACACCTATGGTCAATTAATCTTTGACAAAGGAGGCAAGAATATACAATGGGGAAAAAACAGTCTCTTCAGCAAGCGGTGCTGGGAAAGCTGGACAGCCACATGTAAATCAATGAAGTTAGAACACTTTATACCACATACAAAAATAAGCTCAAAATGGCTTAAAGACTTACCTATAAGATATGACATCATGAAACTCCTAGAAGAACACAGGCAAAGCTTTATTTTATATAAATCATACCAATATTTCCTTAGATCGGTCTCCCAAGGCAACAGAAATTAAAGCAAAAAACAAACAAATGGGACCTAACCAAACATAAGCTTTTGCACAGCAAAGGGAGCTTAGAAAGAAAAGACAGCCTATGGAATGAGAGAAAATATTTGCAAGTGATGCGAGAAACGAAAGCTTAAATCCAAAAATGTACAATCAGCTCACAAAATAACAACAACAACAACAACAAAACATGATTTAAAAAATTAGCAGAAGACCCAAATAAACATTTTTCTAAAGAAGACATACAGATGGCTAAAATCACTAATTATTAACGAAATGCAAATCAAACGTACAGTGAGGTGGCATCTCACACTGGTCAGAATGGCCATCATGTAAAAGTCTACAAATAACAGATATGCTGGAGAGGATGTGGAGAAAAGAGAGCCTTCCTACTCTACCGGTGGGAAAGCAAATAGGTACAGCCACCATGGAAAACAGTATGGAGGTTCCTGAAAAACCTAAAAATAGAGTTGCCATACGATCCAGCAAGCCCACTCCTGGGCATATATCTGGACAAAACTATAATTCAGAACGATCCATATTCTTCTGTGTTCATAGCAGTACTGTTCACAATAGCCAAGACATGGAAACAGCCTAAACGTCCATTGACAGATGAATGGATAAAGAGGTGATAGATATATACAATGGAATACTCCTCAGCCATAAAAATAAAGAATAAAATAATGCTGTTTACAGCAACATGGATGGACCTAGAGATTATCACACTGTGCAAAGTAGTCAGAAAGAGAAACACAAATATCCCATGATATCACTCACATGTCGAATCTAAAATATGACAGAAATGCACCTGTCTTCAAAGCAGAAATAGAGTCATAGGCGTACAGAACACACTTGTGGCTGCCAAGGTGGGTGGGGGTGGGGAAGGGATGGACTGGGAGTTTGGGACTAGTGGATGCAAACTGCTATATATAGAATGGGTAAACTAAAGGTCCTATTGTGTAGCACAGGGAACTATATTCAACATCCTTGAACCATGATAGAAAAAATATGGGAAAAAGCAATATAATACTGTAAGTCAACTATACTTTAAAAATTGCATTAAAAAATCTAAAAACAAAAAATACTTGAACTAGTAGAGTTCAATGAGAAGTGAAAGAGGGCATAACCATTTTCAAAATTACTGGAAATAAATCGTGGATACTCTAGTTAATACACAATATGATTGTCCCAAATCCCAAAGGATGAACACTAATACAGCAAATTATGCCTTCATGCTCTCTGTAGCACCTCATAATTCTCTCATAAGTATCCCTGAAACTTACCAATCTGGCACCGTGTCCCAAGAGCCTGAAATATTTGACAGTCACATGTACCAGCCTTAGAACAAAAAGCTCCGTTAAGGCATTCATGAGGACAAGAACCTGAAGGCGAAAAATCAGTTATCTTCTGGTATGCATCAGTTTTTATAAACACAATCTGTCAAGATTTAGCTTGGACTAACTGTAACCTCTGTTAACTCAAACAGAACCCTGGGCCTATTGCCTTGATAAGCTAAAGAATTAAGCTCTTCAAGTCTCTATCTAGTTCATTTCATTACGTGTGCTGTGAAACAAGAAAGACAGGCTTTCACATCTCAAACTACCCTGAGAGCAAAGGTTAGCCTCCTTCAAGCATTCGAAAGGTCAAGTTCCCATGTAAGGAATCCCTGTCCCAGATGATGAGAACCAGAAATACACAAGCTGCAGATGATTCCCTTGACAGAGTCTGGCACCAGCTGCACAACTGATCAGCTACTTCCCAGGAGCAAGTGTGGTATTAAAGAAAAACGTCCATCATTAGCTCAAGGGATCAGGCACAATACAGAACTCGAAAAGAAATTCTTATTTTTTAAGAGAACGATTAAACTTTCTGTTTCAAGTTGTGCATTAACCGTCAGGCTTAATTGCAAATGATGCCTTCTTTCTGACCCATAGCTAATTTCAATGGGGCAGAAGCCAAAGCTGCTGCTGGTTGTCACCAAAATATTTTTTCTTTCACAGAAAGAAAAATCACCCCGAAGGATTATGTTGGAAAGAGAAAGAAAGAAAGAAACTATGAGCTCCTGAGTGAGTTTGAAAGCTGGAAATGAATCACAGTGAAAATCCCTCCTCTAATAAGGAGAGGACAATAGACCCTGGCAAACCTCAACAGGAAAAATTTAAGCAACACATCAAGAGAACTAGAGAACGTCTTTGAGTGACCATAAAGTGTTTACTAAAGACTGGCTCTCTTTGGAAGATGGTAAGGTCATGAAAGGCACTAGTCTAACTGTGGTATTTTAACCATAGAATTTAAAACTCTATTATCCTTGCACCTTAAGATCCATTGATCTAAAATCTCCACTTTTAAAGACATACAACTCTCTAATTATATCTTAACTGAGGAGAAATGAGCTGTTTTAATTTTGATCAGAAATATAGATAAAAATGAACATTTGTCATAAATTTAAATGCAGTTCTCTTTTACTGGTGGGGGTACATATATACATATATCTTCGAATTTTATTTTAAGTCACAATATTGCATTTTTTCCAATCAATAAATGTCAAGGTAACTACATAAGCATACATAATTATCACCTTCAAAAATTTATTTACAACCCTGTTTATTCTCCTGAAAACAGATACCAGAACAAAACTGGCCAGAAACCCGTTTTTTTTAATACAAAAAAAAAATCAAATTGAATTTTAAACTACCATTAGCATATTGCTAAATGGAAATGAGAAATTGGTAAGCAAAAAGAGCAATGTCAAAGAATCAATTGATTCAGAAAAAAATAAACATCTGATATTCACTGATATCTTTCCTGGTCATACAGTTATGAGCTTTGTCTGCTTATCCTTGCTTGTTTCCAAATATAATTCATATTTCTACGTGAAGTAAACTTAAACTGATACTATTACCACCCTGGCTCAGTTCCCTTCATGCATTATATGGAAATTATAGAGTTCATTCACTATACTCCCCAAAGGGGTCTTTTGAGAAAGCAAATACAAAACCGTAGATTTAGCACTGACCTTTTATTTTGCTCTCACCCCAATTAATAGCTTCATGGAAGAAGTATCTTGGAGAAGTTGCTTCAAACTTTAAAATAAATCAGAATTCAAGAGAATTAAATTATTTAATTCAAGGCGAACATGCAAATTGGAAAACCTGGAAAACAGCTATAAACACTGAAATCATAAAGAGCTGACTCCATATTTCCTTGGACTATTAAGGCAAAATCTTGGAGCGGCAGAAAGGGCTCCTCTTGGGTTGTAGTTAGATTTGACTTCAGGGTTTGGTTTTGTTTCCTGACTCTGACAAGTCCTTCATACTCTCTGATCTCAGTTCTGCCTCCCTGACCTCTTTGGAAATGAGCCTGGTCGGTTCTAATCTTTGCATTAGCTGACTGCCTTGCCTGCAGAAGTAGCAGTTTTTAAATATTTCCAAGTACAGATGAGTTTGGAGAAAATGCATGGGACTAAAGGACCAACAGACAGAGATGTACCCGCTGTTTGCAACCCATTTGGACAAGACACCATCCACAGAAGCTTTGGCTGCTGAAGTGTGAGCGTGCCATCCTGAGTCTCCAAAGAGCTGCCACTTTAAAATTCACAGAGCAGTTAAATGTATCTTTTTATGGAGCCCAAAGGACATCAGGGTATTCATTAAGAGCGTGAATTATAGAATCAAAAGGTTCTGGACTGGAGGCCTGATTGTGCCACTATTTAAGGCAAATTTCTTAACTGCTTAGCATCTTCTTTTACTTGTCTGTAAAATGAGAACAATGATACATACTTCACTGTGTAGCTGTAACAATGAATTTTAAAAAACGTATATAAAGATTCCAGCATAATACCTCACACATAGAAGATTAGCAAGAAAGAGATTTCTATTAATCTAAGGAACCCAGATAAAATTATAAGATTTAGAGAGGTTAATATGGAGTAGTTGGAGAAGGGAATGGCACCCCACTCCAGTACCCTTGCCTGGAAAATCCCATGGACGAAGGAGCCTGGTGGGCTACAGTCCATGGGGTCAAGTCAGACATGCCTGAGGAGGAGTAGTAAATAATTGTGGATTATTGAAACTAATCGATTAGGGCTTTTTATTCCAATTTAATGCCAATATAGTGTATGATCTGGGGCAATGTCCTTTCCAATAGGATTTTTACATTCACCAGAAGAATACATATTCCCCAAATTTGCCACATAATAGTTAAATTGACTACCAGAGGATGTTAGAAAAACTGGAAAGAGTGAAGGATAAGAAGAAAGGAGGATGAAGAATGTGATTTCAGGTACAAAGCCCTTTTTCAGCAGGTTCTGGTCTCCTTTCTACATGGTAACGTTTTCTTTTAGCAGGCAGAGCTGCCCCATGGCAGACAAAAGGCCACCCACACTCACCACTTCAAGGCTCTTCCCTAAAGTCTTTTGGCCCATATCATGGCCCCAAGTTCACTGTTGTCTGCTTTCGTTCCTCCAAGATTTTGTCCTCACCGTTCAGCCTCCTCTTTTCTCCCTTTCCTCTCTCTTCAAACTGTCAGACTCACAACAGTCTAAGACCTGGACTGCCCCAAGGCAAGGCTTCCTCTCGCTTTAGCTGCATTGTCTGGGACCTCCTAAACCTAACACAATCACCAGTAATCCCGGGCACCAAACTCTTCTCAGGTTGGTGCTAACGAACCCTTGCTGGCGCTCACGAACGGTATATATTGACTTCACCTGCGGTTCATACAGGCTCATTAATGAGAACAAAGCATTTAACCTGCTCAGTCTCAGGTTCCCAGTCTGTAAAACAGAATAACAGTAACTGTCTCACAGAACTGTGAGAATTAAATGAAATGAGGTAAGTAAAGCACCAAGAATGGGGCTAGGCACATCCTAAGTTTTGTAAATACGTTACCTACCTACATTATTAAGCAAAAACTGATTAAAGTTCACTGATTACACTGGATACCACTAGACCAAGACAAAAATACATCATTTGCTTTTCACTCAACTTAGGCTGCAGCTCCTCCAAGGAAATCACAGTGACCACCTGGGACACCAGCCTCCTGGTCAGCACAACATCCTATTTACTGTGCCATTCCATGCATCATATTGTGATGTTTCACTAATGCTAAGACATGACACACAGCTTTTATTTTTATAACAGATCTGAACTCAGAATGGCATATCTTATGTTTATAATCGGAGGGTTTTTTTTTCATTTTTGGTGGTGTCATAGATTCAATGAACAAGTTACACAGAAAGGACTTCTTCACAGGTCTGCTTCCACTAGACGCTAAGTTTCTAGAAAACAAGCACTGCTGTTCATGGTTATATCTCTAGCATGGCCCCTTTTATGTTATCAACAAATACCAACTGAACCAAAAATAGACCTTACGCAAATGGGAGTGATCTGCCTCACAAAGCTGTTTACAACCATGACTACAAAATGTTCTGTTGATGCCCCTCCTCACATTCTCTTAGCCCATCTTGGACTTTGCCTGCATCTGGGGTTTTGAGCACTTTGAAACTCTCAAGCACCAGCTTCTTTTTGTCTCTGCGTTAGGGTAGAGTCCCAGCAGAACAGACAAGAGAATGCCTTTCAGGAGATTTAAGTGCCCCCAGAAGCTGCCCTCCACCAGTGAGAGGCAGGTGTGGGTGGATAAATATCCCAGCTACCCAATTCCTTGGAGAAACTATTCTGAAACACTCTACACAGTTCCTCAGAGGGATGCCCTCAAGACTCAGCCCCAGATGCTTAAAGCAGGAGGACCCCCTCATTAACAGAGATGTGCTGGATTTTCTCCCTTCCTTGGCCCCCTTTCCTCCCCCCATCCCACTCCTGCACATACAAATTGTCCATACCCGCTAATAAACAATTTGCCTCTGCTTTCAGGAGAAGAATTTTAAAATGCGACACAAATGCAAAGAAAAGTTACAAGCTGTGGGTGCATATATTCACATAACTGATGAAAGAGGACACCCCGTTCCTCCTCCGTGCCAATTACAAACCCACAGGAGGGCGAGAAGCACAGAGAAATCACTGCAGGGCACCACTGACAGGCGCAGCTGCACAGGGACAGGGCAGGGACAGTTAACTCAGAGTCAGCGTATTCCTGCGTCCTTAGGTGCACAGCTCAGTCCGTGCTCCTAGAGTGGGGAAGAGAATCTGTGGACAAGAGTGGCCTTTGTCACAGATGAAATTTCAGCCCTAAATTGTGCAAGGCATCATTGCAACCTCATTGCCCTTCTTTAACATTTCTTCTCTTAGAGTTCGTTCAGATGTTAAATAATGTTGGTGCCTGTTCTCCAGCTACAGGAAATAGAAGTGTCCAGCTGCTGGTCTCTTTAAAAGAAATCAAGACAAGTGCATTTCTCGCTTATTAACAAAAGGCAGGCATTAACATACCTCTGGGGGGGTAAATTATACAAATTCTAAAAACATCCAAATGGTCAATAGAATAAGCCCATCCATAGGCTGCTTAACGTGACAACTGTGGGGTATATTTCACAGGTTCTCCAGTCTAGTGGATTCTACCAGAATGAAGTTCTTCTCAAAATTAAATTTTCTACTGAGTCATGTGGATGTCTTTTTGTGGCTAACATGGTCTACTGGAAACATGTACTTAGGATTTCTCAGAGAAAAACCATTTTAACCACTTCACATGATACATTAAGTACTTATGTACACAAAATACTTTTTAAGAAATAAAAAGTGTTTTCCTTTTGAAGACAATTCTTTGCCTATTCCAGTACAAAGAGAGATCTTC